>JAUMHM010000087.1:13209015-13229931 GCA_032362435.1 Melikaiella ostensackeni | reverse complement strand
AAATTCACTTTCTTATGAAGTTTTTTTATTATTCTGCAATAGAAAATACTATAAAGTTATGTGTATCTGTGCATGACAGCCTTTTTAACCAAATTCAAAGAGATTTATTAAATTTATTGATATTTTCATTAAAAGTTTCTCCATTACCTTTTTTTGTTGAAATCAAAACATATTTTCTTGCTAATATAAAATATATTTTTTGGAAAAAACCCATGAAACTTGCATTCTATCAATAAATCCTTCTGTAATGCTTCCATTATTACATTCTCATCAGAGAATGTATTAGATTTGTGTAAAATTTGACCCCCCCCCCTTTTTGTCAAATGTCCACGTTTTAAGACTCCCTGAGTCCGAAAAACATGTTTTTACGAATGTGTCTGTCTGTGTGTGTGTGTGGGTCTGTAGATTTTTAGTTTTGGACGAAAATTCAAAAAGTAAGAGCATTTTAAAAATTTTTGAAACCACTTTTTTTCATTTACAAATACAGCATTTACAATATTCAAAAAGAGAAACGAAAATGAAACTTTTAAGCCAAACAATGCATGATATGAAAAAAGTCAAGAAAAGAAAAACGTTTCTTTTTGAAAGCCCTAAAAGATTGTCAGAACAACTTTTTGAATTTTCTTAAAAAATCGAAAACTCAAATTTGAGATATCAAAATTCTTGTTTTTACGAAGACCTGTAAACTTGCCTCTAAACATTTTTTGGTAGGAAGCATAGTTTTTTTTCCAATTATATAAAATAGTATTGGAATATTTTTATTTCAATTTTTGAGCCAAACGACTGCGAGATAAGAAAAAAGTAATCAAAAAAGTAGAATTTGTGCTTTTACAAGGTCAAATAAAATTGCTGTTAAACATTCCTTCATATAACCAATTGCAAATCATTA
This sequence comes from Melikaiella ostensackeni, assembly GCA_032362435.1. Lineage (NCBI taxonomy): Eukaryota > Metazoa > Arthropoda > Insecta > Hymenoptera > Cynipidae > Melikaiella > Melikaiella ostensackeni. The sequence continues at coordinate 13,229,042 of JAUMHM010000087.1, read as the reverse complement.
GGATAATTTTTTAATCATCTTTTTAATAATTTATTCGTATATATTATACGGTAAGCGCAGAAAATCGAGCGCAAAGCTGGAATATTATGATGAGAATGTATTCCTTAAGGCCGATAGAGCCTTAAGTAAATAAATTTCCTTTCTCATTTGAAATCAAAAATGAATCTATTAATTTGTACATGAAGAATATATAAAAGCGAGCGCGAAGCGCGACATCCTGATCGCGTGCCCTAGGCGCGCTCAAGCTTGCGAGCTTCGCGCCAAGCGCGCGATGAGAATGTGCCCACCAAGCGAGCAAATTTTTTTGTCACAGATTCATCACTTTAATTGAAAGTGAAATTCTTTGATTAAAAATTTAAATAGTTTGTTAAAAATTCGTTTCTTTCTGAAAATTTTTTTTTTAGTAGAGAATTCGACTTTTTGGTTGAAATGAATGTACAACCATAATTATATTAGTTTTAAAAGAGAAAATTTCCGGTCTCTAATATAATGTTTTAAGTGTATTGAAAACGAGCACCAATGTTCACTCCAACTTTTATTCTTTAGCCTATAAGTTATTAAAATTCCTATTTACCTATTCCATGCTTCAAATGAGGGCAAAAACTTTACATCGTATTATATTAATTCAACTTCTTGGTTGAAGGGTGAACTACTGTGTTAAAACTTAATTTTTTTGGTCCAGAATTCATCATTTTAATGGAAAGTTTATTTCTTGGATTGAAAATTCAACCATTTTGTTGAAAATTCCTTTCTTTCTTGTTGGAGATTTAACTTTTTTAGTAGAAAAGTCGACTAGTTAACTGAAAATTCATGTATTTTCTTCAAAATTTAACGATTTCGTTGAAAATGTTTCTTTCTTGTTGAAAATTCAACTCTTCTGTTTCAAAATTAGTCTTTTCGGCTTAAAAATTCGACAGTTCCATTGAAATTCTCTTCACTGTATAACTCAACTATTTTGTTGAAAATTCGTCTTGTTAGGTTGAAAATTTATTTTATTTTGCATAAATTTTATCCTCTATGGTTAAAAGTGCAGCTATTTGGTACCAAGATCTTTTTCGGTTGAAGAAATATTAAATACTACATTTTTCGTTGAAAATTCATCTTTTTTTATTCAAAATTCAACTTATGGATTGAAGTCTGATCTACTTCATTAACAATTCATTCTTCAGTTCGAAGACTCATCATTAAAGTGAAAAATTCATTTTTTTAGTTGCAAATTTGACCATTTTCTTGAAAATTTGTTTTTTGTTGTTGTTAAAGATTTACCTTTTTTAGTAGAAAATTCCACTGCTTAATTGAAAATTCATGTATTTTGTTAAAAATTTTTTCCTTCTGGTAGAAATATAATGTTTTTCGTTACAAATTTATGTATTTTTTTGAAAATTCAATTTTCGCAGAAATATAATTTTTTGGGTTCAAAATTCAACTACTCAGTTGAAAACTTATGTATTTTGATGAAAACTTGTCTTTCTGACAGAAAATAAATCTCTTTTGTCTAAAATGCAAATGATTTGTTGAATTCTTTGATTTTAGAAGAGGATTTAACTATTTTGCTAAAAATTCGTCTTTTTGGTGAAAAATTGATCTTTTTGGTCAAAAATGGAGCTATTTGGATGGAAATTATTTTGTTTCAGTTGAGGATTCAACTATTTTGTTGAAAATTCGACTTTTTCGTTCGAATTCAATTGTTTTTGATTTAAAATTAAAATCTGCTTTGGTTGAAATTCCAACTATTACATTTTTTCTTGAGAATTATTCTATTTTGGTTGAGAATTCAAGTACTTGATCGAAGGTGGAACTACTTTGTTATAAATTAATTTTTTTGTTGAAGATTCATCATTCCGGCTGAAAATTGATTTCTTTGGCTGAAAATTAAAATATTTTCTTGATAATTCGTCCTTTTTGTTGAATTCAATTGAATTAAATTTGAAATTTGAGTTTTTCTCGGATGAAATATCATTCGATACATTTTCTGTTGAGTGTTTATGTCTTCTGGTCGAAATTTCATTTCTTTGGTTGATAATTAATGTTCTTCGTTAAAAATTCAGTCTTTTTCTTTGAAAATTTAAATATCTCGTTAAAATAAATTCTGTTTGATTGGTCGGAAATGGAAGTACATTGTTAAAAAATAGTTTTTGTTGGTGAAGATTTATCACTCAAATTGAAAATTAATCTTTTTGGTTGACAATTTATATTTTCTCGTTGTAAATTCAACCTTTTTGTTAAAAATGTATGTGTTTTGTTCAAAATTAACCTCTTCTGGTTGGAGATTCATTATTTGATTCGAAAATTCATCTTATTGGTTGAAAATTTAACTATCTCATGGAAAATTTGCTCTTTACCTTTAAAAATTAATTTTTCATCTGAAAAGATAACTATTCTAATTTTGATTGTAAATTAATCTTTTAAGTTGAATTCAACCATTTGGTTAAAAATTTATGTATTTTTTTAGAAATTCTTCTTCTTTGGTTGAAAATTAATCTTCTTGGTTGATAATTTATCATTTTAGTTGAAGATTCATCTGTTTATATAAAATTTGATCCATTTTGTTGAAATTGTAATACTTTCACTTAAAATATCAGGGATTAAGAGCGTTTCAAATCAATTCAAGTTGAAAATTTCTTCTTTTCGTTTATCGGCAGAAAAAACAACGCAACTGTCGGTTGCAAAGATCCTAAAGTTTAGATAGTGGAATGTTTGTTTCACTTCATTGGATCACTTTGATATTAAATGAAAGATTGATTTAAGATGCTGCACTTTTGATATTTCAAGATTCATTGTGAATACGATAGTTAGTCCAAGAAACTATTGCTTCCATTCTGAAACTTCAAAGAGGAGGCTTGTCGGAAAAATACTTTTCCTGTTGCATTTTCTTCATAGAGGCATATTGATGTGAAATGAGTTTCCTTATATGATACGTTTTCAAAAGAAAAGTAATATATCTGTAGACTCGAGAAACGATCTTCGACTCCTTTTCTCGAATGCAGGGAGAATTCTTAGCAATCTTGATATGAGTATAACCAAAGAATTTCATTTTGAGACCGCAGCAGCGCCTTTTCCTGGTAGTAATCACGAATCACAGAGGTTGAGTACGACGGAAGTTGTGTGGTACCAAAGAAAGTGGGTTGCTATTTCACATGTACGTATTTCGTATAGGAAATCATGCTGTGAAACCTTCCAATCAGATAGGCAATCGAGGTGGGTGGGATAGTGATTGAAGTGGAGCAGAGCAGTGCCAGGGTGATTGCCGATATCAAAAGAAGCCGATGGTGTATTCGCATGCCTTTACCATATATAGGGTTATAACCTTGTTACATTGATGTACAGCATGCAATATTTTATACCCCAGGATAATAAAAGCGACCGAAATTTTCTCTGTGGTGAGTCACACACCGGACTCACACAAACAAGACCTTCACATCATTGATTTTTTTGAAACTTTGGCTGCTTATTTCTTTGGTAGAGAAAATATATATTTACAAAGACTTTACATGTGATTGAGATTTTATCCGTGATTAAGAAGCCAAAGAATGATAAGGCTGCTGATGTGGATGGTATCACTGCTGAAATGCTTAAGAGCGGTGCGAAAGTGGATGAAACTAGCAGAAGGCAATTAGTTGCAAATACCTAATAGTTTTTAGAGTAATATTTGCAAATGATCAACGAAATCATTCGCAACTTTCATGCACGTGGTTTGGTTACACGGCACTAACGAAACATGAACGTGAAAATGGGAAATGGGCCCAGATACACTTTCAGGGACTCTTCAGCTAACTCCTAATCTGTAAAATGTCGACGCAGGCTAGTATTCATTGTTTAAAACCTAGCGATTAGATCAAAAAATTACAATTTTCCATAAGGCTCTCTACACGCTTAATTCCTTTCGTTCGCGGAGTACCCTTTGAGACAGCCCTTTTATCAAATTTGGTATTGAACTAAAAATATACATGATTAGTTTTCATTGCTTCACTCAACATCCCGATTTGTAAGTGGGATGGGAGAATACGAAAACGTAGAAAAAAATATTTTCGAAATTTTGTTGGTTAGTCCCTTTCGTTCCTAGACCCTTTATTTATTTATGTGACTAAGCGATTTTATGAAAATGTGTTCTAAGAATGGTGAAGTTCCAAGTGATTGAAGAAAGGCGATTATCCTCCCACGTTACAACGGAAAGGGTGATAATGATGACTGTACTAGTTATAGAGAAATAAACCTGCTAAGTACCGTGGGCAAAATATTTACACGAATAGCTATCGGGAAGGTCATGGAAACAACTAAGGAAAAGATGTGGTAAGTTCAGTATGGATTCATGCCAAGGAGATCATGTGCGGATCAGATATTTAGCTCGTGACATATCATAGGAAAAAGTTTGAGAGTGAACAAAAGAGTCTTCTGTGTATTTTTTGATGTAAAAAAAGCTTTCAAAAAGGTGAATGGATCTTAACCTTGGAAAGTCCTTAAAGAGAATGAAGTGAATGGTTAGCTCCTTCAAGCAATGAAAGCAATAAATAATGGTAGTAACGCGAGTGTAAGAGTGAATAGACAACTCAGTGATTGTATTGATATTAAGCAGGGCGTTAGGCAAGACTGCGTTATGTCCTCCTGGATCTTCAATATATACATGGACAAATGTCTAATAAAGCCTCTCTGAAGAAGAAGGTGTTGTTCTTGGGACAGTGGAAATGCGTGAGCTGGCGCTTTCAGATAATGACAGTTTTATGGCAGAATCAGTCGACGATTTGCTAAGAATGATGAGCAAACTGGATATCAGCATGAAGAGTATGAGTCTTAAGATTTGACGTGGATAAAACGAAAATTATTGTATTTGAAAGGAGGGGTGAGGAAACGGAAAAAACTTGAGGCTCGCTAAAGTTGAGGCTTGAATGAAAGTTTGTATCTTTCAGAAGTTGAGCTCTAATAGAAACCTGTGTGGACCCAAAAGGGATTTTCTGGAGAACACTTGAACAAAAGTGAATATTTTTGACCTTGAAGATTAAACTGAAATCTCTTCTGTAGCAGATTCATAGTTATGAGTTCCTTTCCAGCAAGAGGGTTTCCTTTTTGTTGCAGCTCCCTCGATAAATAGTTCTCTAATGATAACTATAGTTGTGAATCTTAGTTTTGAAAATCCTTTTCATCTACTAAGAACTAGGTTTCTTACCAAAATCATTGTCAATCATTTCGGCAAAGTATGATACCGCCTGCGATAGCTGATATGATTCAGTAAAAAATATTTTTAATTCTTCCTCGGTCAGTTCTGGAAAATCCAAAATCTCATTGCATGTTACGTTTTGAAATATAACTTTCTTGCGGAGCCAGCCTTTCTCTTCTACTTCAGTAGCCAGAGTATTTTCAAGATTTTTTCTGGCTCTCGTTCTATCAAAAATCTTAGAGTTTCAAATTCTATATCAGATTTTAATCTCTCTCCAAATTGGTTATGAAGGAACGATGCAATCCGAAAGAGAATTCCAGCTCTTGAAAGCATCTTGTTGTCCACTTTGTGGTCTAAGAGTCTATATTTTTGCTTCAACATGCCATGAACAGATTCAACTGCCAAACGAATTTTCAGGACATAACGGAACTCATTTGATTCTTTCATAGTTAATTGTTTACGTTTTTCTTCCAAGGCAGGCATAAGGACGTTGATTTTTTTGAGCTCTGAGCCAGCTTTCACGTTCCGGAATCCGCCATCAAGAACAGCATAATCGTTCTCTTTCAACAATTTGTACAAACCATCTGGATTTTGAAAAAGAGTTTTCGTGATCTCTGCATCATTGAAATTTGCAGGATACGGCCCTAGTACATCAACACGAATCCAACAGTTGTGCAAATTGTGAAAGGCTTGCAGAGTGGTAGTCCCTTCTGACCTAAGAAACTTTTTCTCTTAACCTCATTATTCGTACTTTTCTGATGACGTGCATGAGTTCCATCACATATCAAAAACAGATTTGTACGATTATCAAACTTTTGGCTTTTTCTGTGGTATGAGTTTCAATTAAGTCCTCTCGATTCGAATTGGTTAATTTGAAACGAGATGGCAAGACATCTTCTTCAAATGACTTTGCTATTGTAAATGTGTATTCTCAAACAAGCTGTTCATATTCAATTTGCAGAATGGAAACCAAATATCTACTTGAATTACCTGTTCGGAGTTTTATGAGAAATACAACAAGTGCTTGAGTATTGGTACGAGTCTGTCTGTCTCGCATTGAAGTCATCATATTCCTCAACTGTATTATATTTTCCTATGTCAAACCTGTGAAAACAAGAAGCTGCTTTTCAGAAAGGCTAAAATCTGCTATTGTTTCATACAGTGTAGAATCGCATTTTACGGCAAGATTCTCCACCATTGTACTCAATTCTGAAGCGCTTACACATGTCGCATGGGAGTACACCTGTAAACTGCCCAGATCTTCGTCAAAAAATCGATTTTTTATTGAGTGCGTTGGTCAACATCTATTTCCTGGAGGTGTATGGATTTTCCTTTCAATATAGAATTGTAAACGAGCTTCTTCTGGAACGACAGTTAGATTTGTTGCGGCGAAACAAAGGCAACAACATTAATGAGTCGAAATAGTTCTCCAGGTTTAAACTTCAAGCTTTTCGATGCTTAATTTGTCTGCTGCAGGTTTTAGTCATGAATCAAATGTTGAATCATCAATTTCGAACTGTGAAAAACATTAATTATTCTCAGAAGACGTGCTTTCTACATCGTCATCAATTTTTTGTTTCTTATATTGAAACACTCGACATTTTGCACATAAAATATCGTGATTAAAATTGTTTTTTGAAGCCTATCAGATGAAGTTGATGCTTCAGCCTCAGCTTGGACCACTTTTTCCTTTCCCAATATCTTGCTGATACACTTATTACACCCGGCAGACTTAGGATTGTTTGGTAAAGTCATTCTTGAGAAAAATATTTTCTATTAATTTACCTTATAAACCCCTGACTCTCATGAAAATTTTTTTTCAAGTATAATCTTTTGGGCACTTCAAACTCCAATCAGTGGTAACATATTGTAAAAATCTCAACCAGGTCCGAGCGAGGCGAGCACACAGATGCTTATCCTGATATGCCCTTTAAAACGTTAAGATTCAAACAATCCTCAATCATTTTATCTTCTCTTTTATATATATTTAACATATTCTTTCATTATAAGATTTTATTTTCATTTTATTATGACATAATTTAAAAAAATGATTAGGGTAGACGCTTTGGTTGTGGTCGCTATACCGATGAAGCTGCTTACTGATAAATTTAAATATTTATAGTACACATGAGATTGAGAAGTTAAAAACTGTTGTGCGAATTGACTAGCAACTTGAGATGACGCTTATTCAAAACTTACTTCTTTATTCGAAATTTTTTAAAGTTATCTTGGAATGGCCGTCCCGAAAATTCTCAAAGTGGCCCGAAACTGGTATGCCTATCTTACCTCGATTAAAAGGGATGAAATTGCGCATTTCTGACAGGAAAAAAATAATAATTTTGCAGCTAGAATAATAAGGTAGATAGTCAAATTATTATTTAGAAAAAAATCGCTTTAGAAATAATTGAATAAAAGTAAAAGTACTCTTATGAAGTAAGTTTTAAATCTTAAGAAAAAGTATTCAAAATTTTTCAATTGCTGGAAACCTTTTGAATTTTTACACGATATGGTTGGCTAACTTACTTTATCTTCATTATATGACATTAAAAAAGTGTACTGAAAGCCAATCAGATCCTTTAGTTGTTTACAAATTACAGACAGACACCACTGTGGAAACATTTTTTTCATATGTTTAAAATTTTTAAATAGTTTTTCGGGTTCAAAGTGAAATTTGTACAATTTCCAATTAAAAGTCTTAATAGTGAAGTGATTCATCTGAGTTCGTTCAAAGTTGAATAATTCTGCATTGGAAATTTATAAATTTCAATCGCTTAATGTCTTAAAAATTAAGAGTAAACTTGATAGGTAAACAATTTTCAGTGTTTCTTTTCGAATTTGTCGAATGTTGATTGCTCGAAACATAGCATTGTTTATTTTTCAAAAATTTTTTTTAATACACATGTTTTAAGAATGTTCCATTTTTAATTTTTCTATAAGAAGACTTTGAAATAAAAATGGTTGAGATTTGGTGGCTTTTACTTGAAAATGGCGCAATTGCAGATGCACTTGATTTGGAGATTGTATAAATTTATACTATATCATTTTTTTCAACATCTTTCAATTTCAAAGAGTCTCGAGTGGCCACCCTGAGATCTGTTGTAGGCGAAAAATATTGCTGTTCAACACTTTATTGTATCTTGTATCGTTTTTCCAAAAAATGAATTTGTTTATTTCTTATGTTATTTTTTAAGATCAGAACAAACACCACGCGTCCTGTCACAAAATAAGTAGAAACAGATTTGTAGATCTCTTTGTGTAAACAATTTTCGTCCATATTTTTCTCGTATCTTACGTAGATCGACCGCGAAATGAAATTTTTTATATTTAGTTTTTTTTTCAACGCAAGACCATTGGTAAAAAAGGCTGGCTAACGAATTCAACCTTTTTTTGGTCCTTCAAATGGAAAATATAAAACTTTAACAAATTCCAAATTCAAAGAATCTTGAGTGGCCGCCCTGAAAACTGTTTTAGGCAAAAAAATTTGTCGTTAAACATTTTATTCTTTCTTGTGTCGTTTTTTCATGCACTAAAATTTCTTCTGATGGCATTTTTCACGATTGAAACAACAATTATGCATTTTATCGACATTTTTCTGAAATCCCATAAAATCCCTCCAAATAATTACAAATACTTGGAAAATCTTAAAAATTTTTGAAAATCCGTCATAATCAATTGGAAAATTGTGAAACCCCGTGAAATCCGATATACTCTCTAAAAATGATTTGAAATTACTTATAATTTTTGAAACATGTTGAAGTTACTTGAAATTCTTCGAATCCCATAGAAATCTTTAAAAACATTGTGCAATCAACAGAAATCCTTCGAAAATCCCAACGCTGCCACTCATTCATTTTGAGTCAATTTTTTCTCAAATAACTTTTTAGCCATTTTTTTAGGATGAATTGACTTCTTCCAAGAAATTAAAAAAAAGAACCCAAGGGTTTACCATTACTGGATTCAGGTCTACACTTATTTTCGAATTTTCTTGAATTCTTTTGAATTCATGCTGAACTCTTTGCGATTCCCTTGAAGTCCACGGGATTCAATGAGCCTTTTTTGAATTTTCAATTTTTTCTAATTCATACTAGATTCTTCTAAAATCACCTTAAATTCTCATGAATTTTTTAAGATTTGTATTTACTAATTCTTTTCACTTCCATTTATCTGGATTTGATTGATTTTTTTTTGGATTTTGAACATATTGTTCCATTTACCTTGACTTGTTTTAAATTCATCTTGACTTCGTATGAATTTCATCGAGTTCTGATGAATCCACTTGAATTTCTTCAAGTTTACTCCAATTTTGCTGAAATCAATAGAATTTTTGCATGTTTTAATAGAATTTTTTTCTCCATTTATTTGAATTAATTTGGAATTCACCCTGAATCCTCATTAGTTTAGCCTGATTTTTTCATTTTTTGGAATGCTCTTGATTTTTTTTGTCTCCCTGAATTCTTTTTAATTCTTCTGAATTCACCCAATTCTACTCAATTTAATGATTTCAATGAATTCTGAAAACACTTGTTAATTGTTTTCAATTCAATTGAATGATTTTTTTTAAAATTCATCTTGAATTTTTATGAACTTCATCGTATTCTCCTTATTTTCCTCAAATTCCTCCAGATTCATCTGAATTCTATTTGATTCATTGTTTTTTATATTTTTATTTCATTTTATTCACTTAAATTCTGTTAAATTCGACCCGCATTTTGTTCGCCGTCATTCAACTCAATTCCATGGAAACTTTTTCATTTTTAAAATTTTGTTCAACTCATTCAAGTTCTTATGAACTTGAACAAAATTAATAGAATTTCGTTAAATTCTTCTGAACTCACTCCAATTTTTCTAGAATCGATGGAAATTTTCGCACTTTTTTTGAATTCGTTTGAATTTAACGTGAATTTAATTTCATATCACAAAATTCCCTTCTGCAGAATAAATACAAAAATCTCTGTGCTTAACACAAATTCTCTTGGAAAAAAATTTTTTCAAAAAAAATTGAATGCTTTTTTCTATAATTTTTGCTTAAGATGACATATATGAATTATTCCCTCTTACATTTCCATCATTCTACATAATTCAATGACATTTTTTATTATCAAGAATCAAAAGCCGATTTTTTGGACCACCCCAGGGTTACATTCAATCGATTTTCTTATTGGCTTTTTTATCTTTATCCTCCTCTAGTTCACTTCGGGTTACTCAAAAGGATACTAATCGTCTTGTAGAGGTACGTAAGTGGGAAGTAGAGAATATCCGCCACTTCCACTCTCCACTGGTATCCAAGCTTTGTTTACGAGGTGCAATTTGTTCAAGGGTCTTCTTGGTGGCCTTGAAAGTGTTTCGAGACGAGACTCCCCATGTAAGGGCACACTTTGACAAATGTGCACGATACTTCAACACGGAACTGGGAAAGCAAGTGGCCATTCGCACTTCCTGCTCTTCCAGATGGACGAAAAGCGTCATCAGAGACTTTTACAATTGCACTTTATTTATGAGTGTCACTTAGAACTAAACCCAGCTTTATTTTGTTTTATAACGAACAATTTCATATCTCACAGATTCTGTTGTGCATTATCTACGCCCACTCCATCAATCACTTTCCTCCATATTTTCAAAATTCGTTCGTGATTTTATCTATACCTGCTGCCTTTCCCTCTTTTAGTGACCCTATCGCCGTTGCTGATTCTTCCCTTGTGATATCCTCTTCTTTGTCCTTCCACCTTCACTCTTTTCGTTCTTTTCTTATGCAGTAATCCGAAAAATTACATTAAATATTTTTTCGTAACACATACGCGGAATGTTCGATTTTCGAGGCATGTATAGCGTTATGAAAAGACTTTTTATAACTGCTGCGCTTGCGCACTTAGAGCAAGATAACTTTTTCTAGCTGCTGCTTAGGCCCACACTAATCCCAGCCCCCTGGCTCTTTGCTCAAAATACACTGAATTAAAGCATCGTGAAATTTAACTGGGGTCGACAGGTGGCGCTGATTGTACACGAGGCCTGAATTCGAAAAAATGCACAGGGAAATACATAAATATTGAATTTTCTCTCAATAACAACTATTTGATCAAATTCTTTTCACGAAATCATAATCTAGAAACTTTCAAATATTTTTTAGAGCAATAATTACTACCAAAAAAGGTGAAATGCTCGAGCTTTGGACGAAAAGTCGCTTCGATGTATGGCGGGCAGTTCAAATCAAAGTTCGGTTATCTCCATATAGATATTGATATAAATATTTAGAATCATTATTAAATTGAAATATTATAAATAATGAATGAATGTATATATATATGTGATAAATTAAAATTTAAAAACTTAAACATATTGTTTTGAATTACAGATTAATCACACAAACAATGAAGAGGTTTCAAAATAAAATTATATTTCTTTATTTAAGAGTTTGTATTTTAGATTTGGAAATTTCTGGCTACAGTTTTTATAAAAATGGCTTTTGCATAAAAAACTTCCACACAAAGAACGAACATTCCATAAAAGTAACAAAATTCGAACAATTTATAAAATGCCTTTATAAGAATACAAAAAAAAGACAATGCACGAAGATCTGTATGATAAATAATAAATTCTTTACAGTTTTGTACTATAGTGAGTGTTTAGAACTGTACATATTTCATCTAATAATGCCTCAAACTTTATTTATTTTTTTATTTGTTTTAAGGCGTTTTAAGTATATTATAAAATATATAAAAAATGGAAACGAAGATGCTTATAATGAATGAATATTTGTATTCAAGTCGAAACAAGCAATAAATAATCATTTTTCTATTAAACTTGGAACTGTTTTATAATACACTTTGCATCAGATTGTAGAAGAACTTTGTATTCAATATTCATCAATACTTTACAGTTTGTTAACTGCACGTAGATATTTTATCTAATGGAGTCTCAAGTTTTATCACTTTTTTAAGGCACTTTTTCGGAGTTGAGGCCTTGTATAAGTGCTCTGGAAAAATATGCTTTAATTCATAAATATTTAAAAATTTAACCCAGTAACACAAAAAATTTTTTTAGATAAACTTCTCTGTTAATTATGAATTGCGTATTATATTATTTTTTCAACAAATCTAAATCTAGCCTAATCTTTCTCTGAGTTTCTAAATAAAATCTTTTAAAATGATTTGAATTTTTACCGAAATTTCTTTAAAATTCTGAAAAATTTTAAAAATTACCCTTAAATCATCCGGATTCTTTTTTGACATTTTTTTTCCTCATATATTTTATTTGAAAATTAATTTTTTCAGATGAAAAATAATCTAAAATTTCTCCAGGAATCTTAAGAGAATTTCCTATTCTCTTAACCTTTCAAAATTCTCAAACAGCTTCTAAACTTGTTTTGAAAATCATTAAAATTCTAAATTTTGTTTAAACTGTTTTAAAATTTTAAAATTTTATATTTATTTTGAATCCATTCAAAATTTCTTAACCTTTTAGATATCTTTTATAATTATTTGAATTTTTTTCTAAAACTAAAAAAAATCCTGGAGAATAAAAAAACATTTTTTTAGGTAAACTTCTCTTTTGATAATGCATTGTGCATTAATTTTTGATTACTTTAGAAATTCGAAAAGATTTGTAGTTTCAAAATTGAAAATTCTCAAAATTTTTTGTACAAATCAAATATTATCAAAGGGTTTGTTTTGAAACTGTTCATCAACATTTTAATTATTATAAAAAAATATTTTCAATTCGACATTATTGAAATTAAAAGAATTTTATGCTCGTATTTATATACAATTTCCTCGACATTCTCAGCAACTAATGAAAAAGATCAAAATTCGTATCAAAATTACTGGGACACTTACAGTAACAAATTTCTGAACTTATTATTTAACGTATTCTTATTAAATATTTTTCATATCTAACGCGTTTAATATTTAAATTTAAACTAACTTAAAAAGTAAAAAATTAAATGTATTCTTACTCTTCCCAAAATCGTTACAGCATCAGGCGCATAGGTTAGTTTCTCATATAAAATATCGTCGGAGTTAAAATGATGATCAGTTTTTGATGTGGAAAAATGAGGGAAGAGTGAAATCTCTATCTAAGAACTTATTGTTGGCATATTTTAGTGAATTAGCAAGAAATTTAAATCCTTCAACTTCGTGGTCTCGCTATTTAATGCTAAAGAGTATCATAAAAACTAATGATAATATTGACATTTGTACATATGGAAAATTAAATACCTTTTTGAAAAGTAATTCAGCTGGATCCGTCAGCAAAAAGTCTAAAACTCTGTCACCAGAGGAATGTGCAACTTTTCTAACCGAAGCTCCTGATCAGCAGAATTGAGGAACGAAGGTGAATATAACAGAAAATAGTATATCGACTTATATCTTATTAATTTTTGCTGTGTGACATAACCTATTTCTGATATACTAAGTCGCTCCAAAAATAGTGCTTTCTGTGCTTCCCATTCACTCTTTCTTTGTATCTCATATGATTTCACTGTAAATAAATAAAAGGGATTACTTTTGCAGCGACCTGCATATAAATTTAACTGATCATTAATTTACAATTAATATCGATAAAATCAAATAACTAGTCGTAATAATAACAATTTATAATCTTATTTGCAATTTGCTTTGATCTTAGGAATTACTGGTGCACTTCGAAAAGTAGAGCTCTGCTATATCATGATAAGTGATATCAAGGACCATGTCTCTCATTTACTGATAACACTACCAAAAACCAAAATGCATGTTCCGCGAACATTCACAATTGAAGGTGAATCCTACTACAATTTATTTGGGAAATATGAGGCTCCTCGACCACAAAATGTAGATTCCAGTAGATTTTTTTTGAATTATAAGAATGGCAAGTGTACGCATCAAGTTATTGGCATCAACAAATTCGGTAATTTGCCAAAACAGGTAACTACTTATTCAAACTTGCCAGACCCTCAACTCCATACGGGTCACTCCTTTCGTCGCACTTCAGCAACACTTTTTGCGGATTCTGGAGCCAACATAACGTCTCGCAAACGTTACGGTGGACGGGAATCCACTCAGGTTGCAGAAGGTTACGTGGGAGACAAGCTAAAGTTTGGCCTGATTTTTCTATATTTTGCTGTTCATAAGTTGTCTAATTATTTCACTAATATTTTGAATAAGAAGAGGACAGCTTTACTTAATTTTTGTACATTGTTATTGATTATCAGTTCTATAATTGTTAATTTTGTGAAATAATTCAAAAATTAACCCGAGTAGAGGGAAGTGTTAGATCATTTTTATCAATATATTTTTCAAACCCACTTCAAGCTTTTATTTTTGAAAAGTTGAAAAAAAATATATACAAATTTCTTCTCGTTTTTATTGTTCCTCGAATCGAAGCTTCCATGCATTTGTTACAGAAAATATCGTGTGTAACAAGTGCAGAAAGAAAGCATTTTCAAGTCTTGTGAAATTTGCTGTACTAGCCATCGGCTCATCTTCGGCTCGTCTACGGCTCGTTTCCGACTCGCCTTCAACTCGCCTCTGAATTGCCCCCAGCTTGCCTTTGATTCGCCTCTGGCTCGCACAGCAAACTTCACACTCGTTTGGAACTGCCTACTCTTCGCACTTATTACACAATATACTATTTCCATCCTATCATTTTAATATCCTGATTGACTTTTTTACTCCTTCTCTGTCTATGTATCTGATACTTTGCAAATTTCTTCCTCTTGTTCTCCTCAAATAATTATGCTTTTTTTCTTCTTCTTCTACCTTCTTCTCCAAATTTTTATTATCTGCTTCGTTTTTTCTACCACATGAATCATTTCACCCTCTCTTCTTGCTCCTGTATAATTCCGCTCTGCTCTTCCCTTCTCTCCATTTCAATTCCTTTCTCATCTCTTTTTTTTGTCACATTCCTCATCCGAGCTTCTTCTTTCTCCCCCTTCTCTGACTTCTTTCCTAACTGTATCCTCCGATCATCCTTTTACTTTTCCTATCACTACTTCTAGCAGTACGTGTACATTCCCTTCTCTTATTTTCACAATCTTTAACTCTTCTCTAAATTCTTCTATTCCCTCTACTGTGCAATTACCCTCTCCCAGTATTATTTTTTCTTTTTTTTCTTTGGCTGTTTCTCGTTCATCCCTCTTTCCCATCTCAACTGTCACTATTAGTGGGGGATGGTCCGAGTCTACGTACTTCCCTATTTCTCGCCTTCTTATGTTCTCTCTTACCTCATCGTCAACAATAAAATAGTCTGTTACTCTTTCTTTTTTCCCCTCAATAGGAGTGTACTATCTTTCCTCATCTCACTCTATATTTTCGTTTAGGATGAACCATCCTGGTTCCTCCAATCTGTTCAGTAATTTCCTTTCCTCTTCACTCACTACTTTTTCTTTAGAATTCTTCCCAGACACATTCCCTTGTTCTCCCTATCCTTTGTCTTCTCTATCTCCTGTTCTTGCATTGAAGTCTCCCCCTATGGTTAGATTTACCCCTTCTTCTTTTTTTCCATTAACTCCTTCGTTTCACCCTTTATATCGTCATTTATATATACTGCTACTATCGTCCCACTCTCCTCTCCTGTCCATATCTTTTCTGTCGTTAGTCCTAGTAGTGGTACCAAAAATAAAAAGAGGAAGAAGAGAAGGGTAGAAGATTATAGGACGGTGACGTTGATGTCGACATTATGTAAGATATATTTGACAATAGTATCAGAGTGGTTAAAGGAAGAAATAGATAAAGAAAACATCATTTTGTCGAATCAGACAGGATTTAGGAAAGTTACGAGTGTGGTAGATAAGATTCATGCGCTTAATAATATGATAAATGAGAGGAACAAAGGAAAGAAAAGGGGCACGACAGCGATGTTTTTTGGACTTAAAGGCGGCGTTTACCTGATTGTAGAGGGAAGAGATAGACAAAGCTATTGAGAAAAGGGAGATAAGAAAATTTTCAAGGAAAAGAGTAGCAGAGGTCTTTTGAGAGACAGAAAGTGAGTTTAGGGAAGGAGAATATACAGGAGACAGCTTTTGTTGGCCAGAGGTGTATGGCAAGATCTTTCACTGAGCCCACTCCTGTTTGATACATTAATTTCACAGTTAGAAGAGGACATGAAGAGAGAAGGAATGTGAAAGAGTAAGGCTAGGGGAGAAAAAAGTATGCACACTAGCATATGCGGATGATGTATTGTTGTTGGCGGAAAATAAGGAAGGAATGGCGGGCTTCATTATAGGGTTAGTAAAATACTTGAATATGAAGAAATTCTGGCTCTATATAGATAAAACGTAGGTAATGCAGCTTGGGAAGGGGGGAGGAAAAAAAATTGACATAAAAATGTGAAAAGTTAGAGGAGGCAAAAGAATTTCAATATCTTGGTTTTATCGTGCAAGCGAATGGAGGAAATTAAGCGCATATTAGGGTGAGGATTGAAAAAGCGGAGGGGGTGAAGAAACAGATATAGGGGATAGGAAAAACAAGGCTTAAAAAAGATTGGAATAGGCTAGTGAGGTTGTTTGATACTTTGACATGGCCGGTATTAGGCTATGGGTTAGTGATATTGGGTTGGAAGAAGAGAAAGTAGATAAGGAAGTTGCGAAAGATATATATTAGATGGATATGAGGGAAACAATGGAGAACTTCGGGTTATATGGTAAGAAAAGAGGCTTGAAGCGATAAACTAAGAATACGGGCAGAAAGGAGGGCGTGGAAATGTGAAGAGAAACTGAGGGTGGGAAAGGAAGAAGATTTAGTGAGACAGTCTTAATATGAGGTGAAAGAAAAAAGAAAATGGGCCGTAGAGCTAACGCGATGAGAAGAGAAAAAGAGGCTTTTTCAAAGATCGAGGGATAGGCTGTTACGAAATTGAGAAAAGAGATAGAGAAATGTAGGTAATAGATAGATGAGGGTGGATAAGAAGTCGAGATACAATGAATGGTATAAGATGATAATAGAAAGCAGAATTGCCAAAGTATCTGGAAATAGAATGTAGGAAATAGAAATGGACGAGAATATTCAGATGGAGACAGGAAAATGAAGTGGAAGAATGAATCTATTGAGAGAACGATGAGAAGAGAGAATGCCGAATATGCGAATGGGTATAGGAGACATGGAAGCATGTATGGAATGGTTGTGTTGGAGAGGAAGAGGAGAGGGTACGATGGCCAGAGAATGTTAGAAAATTTTCAGGAGAGGAGAGACTGGGAAAAGGATGGATGAAGGTGGTAGAAAAAGCGAGAGGAGTTAGAGAAGATGATTGAGGGACTATGCGGGAGACTGGAAACCATGAATGGAAGAGAAGAGAAAACGAAAACGGAAGTCACATAGAAGCATAAGGTTATCTGAAATCGTACAGTAAAATTGAGTAGAATGAGATGCGACTGCGCTTTTTTTCCTCTCCCTTTCTTCCTTACTCTCTCGTACACTCAAATTCTCAAACACTCGATCACTCGTTCGTTTGTTCACTCCTACACGATGGACTTCTATGAATTAGAATTTATATGTATCAAATTGGGAATAAGCGATGTAAAAATGGTGTAATAAATATATTACGATGACGGCGTGGGGGAGAGCCGCGGAGTCGGAGAGGAAGAGAGAGAGAGAGACGGTGACGGGGATGTTGAGGGGAGAGAGAGACGGTGATGGAGACAGAGAGGGGGTTGAGAGACGGTGGCGAAAAGGGGGGACAGAGATAGTGACTGAACGGAGAGGTGGTAAGAGACGCGGAGACGGAAACAGAGAGGGGGAGAGAGACGGATTAAGACGGATAGAGACGGAGACAGAGAGAGGCTGTGACGATGATGGAGAGAGGGGGAGGAGGAGAGGGAGAGAGTTGGTTACACGGGGTGGGGAAAAACCAAAAAATGACTCTTGAAGAAGGAGAATAATGATGTAATGTTGCGGAATAAAGCTACAATTTTCAGATTGGTAGTGGTAAGAGAAAGGGGAAGCCCAGCGCAAAGTCGCAAGCATCTAGGAGTGGCAACAGTGGTTAAATCGATGTGTAAGAAATAAGTGGGAAGGGATTGGTGAAGGCTTGTCGATAACAAAGCACATAATGATTCTTTAAAGACTCTCAAACCCTTAAAAGGGAGCGAGTACAAACAAAATAAAGAAAAATAAAGAAGAAGAAGGGTACTGCGCATCTACCTACCTACGTAATTGATGAATATGTTTTCATACAAAAATATTTAGGGGGCCCATATTAGGGAACTTTTCTCTATCTAAGAAGCTAATCAAGGTGAAGTGAAACATATCTTCCTTTAAAGTCATGTGAACCTACCAAACTCAATTTACACATTCGAAAACTTGAAATCGACATAAATTTGCCCAAGATGATCCCTTTGACAAAGAGGAAGAATCTCCAGAATATAAATCAGACTTGAAAATCCAAGATGGGACATGCAGAGTGGTTATGTAACCGTGTCGTTATCTTGAACTCAAGTTCACTTCAGTTCGGTTCAACTGAGTCGAAGCGAGTCTGAATCGTGAACGGCGGTGAGATACCCCGCGGGAGATTATCTCGCTATCCGAGTCTCTATTATGATTCACCTCTATTTGTAGTCCCCATGGGGAAGGAAGGATCCCGGGTCTATATCTATATGTATAGTAAATTCCTAGGCCAGACTTGAAATGCAGCTGTGCAAAAGAGAGTGAAGAGAGAATTACTCCTCCTACGTCTTCTGCTATACATAATATCAGCGTGGGAGTGAACGAGAGTGAGAGGAAAGGGTATTTAGACTCTAGAAGTCTAGAGGAGGGTAAAAACTCGGGGATTCCCCTTCCTGCTAAAAGGTTGCGATGCATTTTTACTGGAGGTTAGAATCACGAAGAGATGCCGACTCGATAACTCTCTCTGCATGAGGACCCGGACCCATCTCGGGTTGTAGGATGATGTTAGCCATTATGATTTGTGGATCTTCTAACACCGGTGAGATCGTATCGTTCTGGCCATCTTGCGAAAGAAGGATCTATCGCGAGCGAGAAACTCTTTCCAGCTCCTTCTAATTTGAATTGTGTGGATTTTTCCCTTTATAATTGTAGCTCCAATATCGAGAAATCGAAAGTATGTTCTTTGAGGACTTTAGTTGATGGGGCTGGAGTTGACGAACAACGGAACAAGTCTCACTGTACTTATAAAAAGGATTGAATTAAAAAGTCCTTCAATGCTTTTGTAGAGTCTTACTCCCTTCAAAGATCTATGAGGTTCAAATTCAAAGATTTTCCAAAAAGATGTGAATTCAACTGGGACTGGAGTTGACGCATAATACGCAACACATTAACATGTTTTACAGAAGTTTAAAGATAGTGATGCCGTTCGATACGAGACTTTCTCGATATGGTATCGGAAAATTTCGGTTTTGTCTCGTATCGATGTGGCATCGAAAAATCGATATATCGCTCAGTACCGTATCGGAAGTTTGGGACTTGACAGACAGATGGTGGCTTCCTGCGTTACAACAGTAGAAGGGGAACGGCAACGAGTTTCAAGTATACATAAGTACCAAGAACTCTGAATGTTCAAACTTTCTAGGATGGAAATATTTTTTTCTAATTCTGTTTTCTATAGAAATATTGGTACCACTCCAAACGAAAATATTTATTATAAGTTTCTTTTATAATTTAATTACTTGAAATGTCATGAACCACTATTTTTGCACTGTTATTAGATTAGAAAGAAATTAATATAAAAATTTGTTCATTGGAACGTTCAGAACGTGAAGCACATCTCTTTTTAGATTTTTAAGCAATTTTTCAATGGTTGTCAGCAAATAATTTTAAAATCAACATGGAATATGTGGAGATATTTCAATATGAAAATGCAACTTTTTATTGTAGTAAAAGGATTACATAGTGGTGAAAAAAATGCCTAATAAATTAAAAAATAAAAGCTTAGGAGTCATCCACAAATTAAG
>JAUMHM010000087.1:13193632-13206492 GCA_032362435.1 Melikaiella ostensackeni | reverse complement strand
ACTCTTCATATCCGCAAAGACTGAAAAATGCCACCGTTGAGTTCTCATCTCTTCATATTTGAAGTGTAGATATAAATTTAGTGTGATGATAATAAATTTATAGTGATGATTTCTGTGAATCTAAAAAGACTTATATTTATTTTTGTGTTAACAAGTCATAGTGTATTTATGTCTATTCATTTTTGTTTAACATACTATATCGAAATTATTATTATTTCTGTTCGTCAATATATATTATTATTTCTGTTCGTCAATATATATTATTATATTATTAATATGTATTTATTATCATATTTTCTAATGTAAAAAAGAATAAATCATTTTCATAAACAAAATTCATTCCTAATTTATGCTGTACTTATTGAAATATATATATCAATTTTCAAATAATTTGAATAAAAATCTTATTTCTGAGATATCTTGAAAAAAAGATCAGATCAGATTTTGGGAGGGTGATTTTCTAGCATCTGTAGTCATTACGAAGAGATCCCCATACTTTTTTTCAGCTACATATCAGGCAAACTTTTTTTTCCGTATATAAACACCGTCTAGTGTCCACCTTATATAACTTTCTTATTACCTGTCAATCTCCTCTCTTTTCTCCCATCCCAAATTCCTAAATATTGTTTTCAAGCTCAAGCCTTAACTGAAAATCGGAGAAAATAAAGAAAAAAACTGGCTGAGTCACCTTAGTGAAAGACCTACGAGGGGACGAAATGAAATGTGCGTTCTGCAAAGAATATTTTTTTCTCATCGATAGAGCTCTCGGCTCTTCATCCTTTTGTCCAAGCAGACATAATGGCACACCCCCAATACGTTCTCGCGTTAAACTTTGAATTTATAGATATCCCCTTGCCGAGCGACGTATTTGACTAAAGTCCGCAAACTTGAGACGCCTCCAGGCTTTCGAGTCGCAGTTGCGAAGGGGTGGAAATGGGGGTGGAAATACTACCCCAAGCATCCCTTCCGTTATGCCTCTTTGCCTCTCTCTTTGCTCACTGACTCATCGTTCCCTATTGCCCCCACCCCTATACCCTCTAGAGTTTTCGCCCTAAACTCTCAACCCCAAAACCCAAACCCCCTACCCCCAGTCCACCATTCCCATTCCTTCCGTCCTTCTCGACCGCGAAGTTCCCCGGCCGCGAACAAGGATATTGTTAGAAGTTTCTTGCGAAATATGTTCGGTCTAGGTATACATATAGTGTATGCATGTAGTACGTAAGTACATGTGCAGATAAGTACGCGTTTCCTCTGCGTTCCTATTTCTCGAAAGCTGCCGGCTTTCGTAATTGGATGGCACGGTAATTGAACGAAAGGGATGAAAGAAGCAAAAAAAGGAAAAAAAGAATGAGGCGCTATGGCGATATAAAGGAAAGCTGGAGATAGAAGTTTTCGCACGTAATCTTCAGATCGATAAAATCATGGTTGCTTACCGTCTATATATAGGCCAATGGAAACATTTGTATTCTCGTATTCATTATATTTTACTTTTATTAGTATTAGTAAGAGGCCGCTCAAGAGTTGTGTAAGGCATTTTGGAGGGGATCAGCTTTATAGTTACGTCTATGTTAAAATTGTTAAAGTTACATAAGTTTACTATAAAAAAAGCGCTACATGCGGGATGGTTAAAATTGACGGAAAAAACTTTAGGTAATACTTGTAGGAACCCTTTTTATAATTTTTTGTTGCTCTTATGAAACTTTACCCAACTTTGCATAAGCTTTTTTTAGTTTACAATATAATTATTAATTCAATTCTCGAACAATACTAAAATTGCATTTCGTGAAAGAAGCTGACATGCAATGCTTCAAAAATCTGTAAAAAACTTTAAATTATTCATAAAAATCATATATAATATTTGAAATGGTACATAATAGGGTGGTCTAAAGAAAGAATATTATTTACTCTTAATTTCTGATACATTTTAAATGAAATATTTACATTAAACAGCATATGTTTTAAAAGCATTTTTTGTTTGCGTGGGTATTCACTTAGCTGGTTTTTCAAAACAATGTGCTTATTTTAGTCAAATAAGGGCTGTCTATGATTCTTTTACTCTAGTGTGCACAGAATATATTTTTTTCAGTAAAAGATATGATTTAAATTTTATGAAGATTGAAAAATATATTTATCGAGTTGATCAAGAACCGAACTTTCAAGAACGGATTCAAAGTCTATGGCTTAACGTCTTTGCTTAGTAGATTTTGGAAAAATTATGAAATTCGGTTACATAAGTTGACTTTGATAGAAATAATGGTTTTCAAGACTCTCCAAAAAAATGTATATCACTTTGAGTCCCGCGAATCTCTTCTTAAATGTAAAAAATATCATTTAAATTTTATACCAAATATACCACGCCTAGCATGAACCAATTTTCACTCAAAATGGCTTGCACATCTCGGTTTCTTTCTGCTTATGTTTTGGTAATGCTTCCTGAGTATATCAAGCCTAAAATGAAAGAAATCGTGTGGGCCTTTCTTGAAAAAACTTTATTTTTGATTCCTCTTGTTCAAATTTTTTGGTAAGTTTTCGTAAAAACTTATGAAAAGTGAAACTTCATTTGCTGGACTTCTATGATTTTTCATTTTTAAATAAGATCCACGTGTTCTATGCTATTTCGCTATTTTGAAGCATTCAACGCCTAAAGTAGTCAGGAGAGAAACTAAAGTATATAAAGTTATCTACAATTCAGAAGAATTAACGTTTTATCTCTAATAGTTCACGAGATATAACTTTAAGAAGTCAGTTTTCAGTTAAAAAAATATTTTCTTTTTTTTTTCAAAAATCTAGTTTCATATGCATTTTAGGTGAAACTTGTCTATATGAGTATGGATTGAAGTAGACTCATTTCGCAACAAATCCTAAATAAAACACTTTTTATTAAGCTTTTTTATTGAAATATCTTCTTTCCAATGAATCTCACATCAAAATTTGTGAAATGCAAGCCCCTGGTAAATAAATTAATCATATAATGAACATAAATAACACGGTTCTTCGTTATAATGATAAAAGAGTTATAATTTCACATAGAATGAGGAAGAACGATTATATCTAACCATGATCATACTTTTTAACAAAAGAATGTTACATGTTAACGTAGTATCCGATGAAATCAAGATATAGCAAAAAATGCTTAATATTTAATAAAAAATTTTTTAAACGAGACACCATAGCTTGGAACTTATTATTGCTAGAACATTATTTTTCTAGATTTGTAGGGAATTGATTCTTCTTTAATCCATATGCATACAATGTTCACCAAAAATGCATGAAAAAGAGACGTTTTACAAAAAATGAAAATAAAAGTATTTTGTTAATTAGAAACTGATTTCTGAAGGTCATGTCTCGTGAACTATTAGAGATTAAACGTTCTTTTCTTCAAATTTATAGATGGTTTTATACACTCCAATTTCTGTTCTAACTACCGTTGAATCATCCAGCTACGGACGTTGGCTCAAACTTCGAACACGCAATTTTTTTTTGCTTTTACATCACCAAATAGTACAAAAGCAACAAAAGCTTTGAATTCTAAAGTCAGAAATGACGTAAGAAGAAAATTTTGTATTTTCAGGAATAACCTCAAACCCAAGAAAAATAGGTGCCTGAACTTTTGGTCAGTGCCAGGAGCTAGATAATTTTAGGGGTTTTTAGGCTTTGAATGCTCCAAATGAAGATATTACCAGAAAACTCTACTTTTTCACTTATTTTTAGCATTTTCGAAGATGTCAAGATATCGCATCATGTTGAACACATAGATATTATTCTAAGATAAGTAATGAAAGATTTTCAGCATATAAAGTTCCACTATTCACAGGCTTTCACGCAAATACCATATACCAAAAAATTCGAAAAAGTACAGTTTTTTCCAAAAGGACTCAAACGATTTTTTTCATTTCAGACTTAACATACTCGGTAAGTATCTCCAAAGCATAATGAGAAAGAAATTGATGTAGAATATAATTGAGAAACAATTTGGTTGTAGTGGGAACAAAAATATTTACCTTAAATCAAAGATCAACAAATATTCTCAAAATTTTAAAAGTAATATCACATTTCGTTGGATTTGGGTCGAAACTACTCGAAAAAGAGGGGGTTGAGTGGTGAAAAGTTTCCAATAGTTCTAATAATTTTAAGTCTGTCTTAACGGATCCTCAGTAGTATAAGTCAATGTAGATCAGCCTAATTGAAATAGTTTCATTATGTTCCATAAATTTGAATTTTTGAATTAATTTTGTAATCTTCTGAGAACTTATAGAAACAAGAAACTTGGTAAAGTTTTTATCTCAATTGGCCAATGACTAAAGATAAACCATTAAATTTCAATTATGAACTTTTTTATATATAAAGTGAATTGTTACAGAGAAAGCTGGTCCGTAAGTATTTGACATTATGTCTGGAATGAGTTTTGACATTTCGATTAAGGCCACTCTTATGTGGCGGATGATAGAATCTCACCAAGAAAATTATAGAGCTAGGAGAACACGACTGTGGGTGGAAACGGTTTTCAAGATAGATTGTAAATTACGACTTCCTACGCCAATTGCAATTTTCCGCCTTCCTCGTTTTTGGAAAACCTTGTGCTTTTTATTTTTGTTAAATGCGTTTCAGAATGCGCCACAAGGTAATAATCTAATTTACTAACTTTGTTCAAGTTTTTCTTCTCTCAGTCATCCGTGCTCATATTCATTATTTCCTGTTTACAAGAAACTAGTATCTCTCTTTGCAGCGCGAATTTGTAGAAAAGTTTTCTAGAATCTGGAAACGGTATTCGTTCCTCATGAGAAAGTCTGAGGTGATTTTCTAGTGTATCCGCTTCATTCATTTCAAAATGTTTGAATATTATATCAAAATTTGTATATCATCACAATATATCCTTAAATATCAAATGATAAGCTTGATTTCCTTTCTTTGCAGGCTGTTATGTACATTTTCATAAACATAACTCCAAACTGGAGCTTCTTTGGCTTATAGTCTGTGATTTTGTGTTAAAGTAAAAGGCTCTGAATGTCCAATACCTTTGGACACCTTGAACTTATTTAAATTATTTTAAACAAGTGCATAGTCAGTTTTGATCTGTTTTTTAGAAACTTCTCCTTTTCAGATCATCCTCTGTCCTAAATGGAGGATTTAATGAGCGTGAAATTTTGCGTGAAACTAAAAAAACTTTTACGTTTTATCTCTTATAGTTTGGGAGATATGGCCTTCAGAAATGATTTTTCAGTGAAAAATTTGTCTGAAAATGTTTTTATTTTAGTTTTTGTATGTCATTCAACTTTCTTGTGCATCATAGATGAAAGTTGTACTTATGTAAGTCGTAGGAAACTAAATTTCCAGCAAATCTGAAAAAAAATAAGATAATGATAAATTTTTTGTAACAGCAGTCGCGTTGTTCTCTTTATTTCAGACAGACGTGAAGAAGAAATTCCAACTTGAATTAATTTGAAACGATTGAAATCTTCGAAACTCCTTGTGAAAGTTTTGAATTTTCAATAAAATAGATGAATTTTCATCCAGATAGTTGACGTTTCAACCATAAGAGAAGTCAATTTCAAACCTAAAATAATTAAATTCAACCAAGAAAGACGAATTCCCAACAAAATAGTTAAATCTTTGACTGAAAAAGATTAATTTTCAATCAGAAAGAATATTTCTTTAGAAAATAATTAAATTTTTTAACCACTTAAGATGAATTTCCAACTAAAACTGCGAATTTTCTCAAAAATATATGAATTTTTGCACAAAAAGGTACATTTTTAACTTAATACATGAGTTTTAAACCAAATAGTTGAATTTTAGATTCGAAAAAATATATACAAAAATGAAATTTTCACGAAATATTCAAATTTTAACCAAAATGATGAGACATCAGCAAAAAAATGAATATAATATAATAAAGTAGTTCTATTCTGATCAAAGTACTTGAATTTTCAACCTAAATAGATGAATTTCCAACGAAGAATGTAATAGTTGATATTTTAACAAAAGGAGATTTCAATCAACAAAATACATAAATTTTCAAGCAAGTAGCTGCATTTTCAGCTAAAAAACTCAATTTCAATTAAGCTCTCGGCCAAAAAGATGATTTTTCAATTGAGGTGATGGATCTTTATTCAAAAGAATGAATTTTTGAAAAAGTAGTTCCACTGTCAGCCAAGCAGTTGAATTTTCAACCAAAAAAGATGAATCTTGAACGAAAAATGTAATAGTCAATATTTCAGCCAAAACAGATTTTGATTTTAAATGTGAAACATTTGAGTTCAACCAGAAAAAAATTTTTTTTGACAACATCTGTGACCAATAAAATTATTTTTGAACAATGTAGTTCCACTTTCAACAAAGCAGTTGAGTTTTTAACAAAAAAAGATGAATCCTTAATGAGAAATGTGATAGTCGATATGTCAGCCGAAACAGACTTTAATTTTGAATTGAGATCAGTTGAATTCAACCAGAAAAGACGAATTTTTAACAAAATAGTAGAATCCACAACTCGAACAGAATAATTTTTAGATAAAGAGTTGGATTTTGAACTAAAAGGATTAATTTTCAGCCAAGGAGATTATATTTTTGTCAAAAAGGACGAATTTTCACCAAAATACGTAAATTTTCTACCAAGAAGATTATATTTCTAAAAACAGATGAATTTTTAACAAAATAATTGAATTTTCAAGATAATTTACGTTTTCAGCTTAAGCTTATTTTATAACCAAAGAAATGTAAATTCAACTAAAATGATGAATCTGCGAATAAGAAAATGATTTTTGAACAATGTAGTTCCACTTTCAACGAACTAGTTGAATTTTCAAAAAAAAGATGAATTCTCGAAGAAAAATTCAATAGTTGATATATCAGACAAGAAAGATTTTCATTTGAAATTTGAAACGGTTGAATCCAAAGAAAAAGACGAGTTTTCAACAAAATTGTTGAATCCATAACTGAAATAAAATAATTTTCAACCAAACAGACGAATTTTCAACAAAATACATTAATTTTCAACCGAAAAGATATTTCCAAAAAAAATACGAGCTTTAACAAAGTAGTTGAATCCTGAACCAGAACCGATTAATTTTCTACCAAGCAGTTGCATTTTCAAAGATAAGGATGAAATTTCTACCAGAAGAGATTAATTTTCAAACTGCATAGGCGAATTTGCAACAAAATAGTTGAGTTCTCAACCGAATAATGAAATTCTCAAGCAAAGAATATGAATTCTCAACCAGAAACATAATAGTTATGTTTTTAACGAAAAATTATTCACTTTCAAAGAAAAATAGTTGGGTTTTGTTATTGAGTTCTATTAATTTGCGAAAAAAGTGGCAAAAGAGAGAAAGAGAGGAAGAATTTCAAATCTGTGATAAGTAAATTGGAATTTTGATCAGATATAGGTTGGAAAATAATAGCCTAAATAAACTATGATTTTTGGTGGAAGGGGGGTCAGCGTGGTGGGGGGTGAAAATTTCGAAAGAACACCTTACGTAATTTGTTGATGACCACTAAGGTGCTATAAGGTGAACATTGACATTTCATACATGCATCAAATATCAAAAATCAATATCAAACACTTTGATCCAACTTCAAGATGAAGGATTAGAGATGATGATGAAGAAGAAGATGAAGAGTAAAAGTAAAACCCCAGGATTTCCTGTGATAGTATATGTTGAAATATAGTCCAGTACCTGCACGAACAGACTTTTTTTCATTCTAGAAACGAACATTCTCAAAAATCTAAATAGAAAAAATATCAAAAATGCGTATTTTGTAGACCTCGAGATTTCTTACTTCTCTGAAGAGATGAAAAAATTAGAATCTCGCTGGACTAAGTGTGTAACCCTCTAAGAAGACTATGCTGAAAGATAAAGGCAAACTTAAAAAAAAATTACTTGTCTTTTTACCAAACTTATCAAACGAACCTCGTATTACGTAACACATTTCTTTGTAGAGTCCACTAAAAACTGTACCTTAACGGAGCGGAAACTAAGTCTATGGCTTTATGTGTCTGTTTGGTAAATTTGAAAAAAAAACTTTTAGAAAAATTAACTGTAACAAAGTCTTCTATATAACAGGAAATTGCACAAAAAGTCTATAAAACAAGTTGAGTATGTTTCCGAAAATCAGTGTGAGCGGCTCACTAGAAACAAAAATGTAACGAAGGAAAAAACACGGGGGAAGAAAAGAGATCTTTGCCTTATTTTTTCTCTGTCTTTTTTATACTACCACTATCCAAAATGATTCAAGGTCATTGAGACCTAATCGAGGAAATTTCATAGGGAACTACGATAATATATTTTGATCTTTTTTTCATTAATTAGAATGTTAGATCGGAACTTAAAATTAATTTTATAGAAAAAACTAAGTTTATTTTTCTTATGTGAGGTATCCTTTTGAACTTTTTCGGAAAATTTTGTATTTTCTGCCGTTTTTGGTATTTATGAAGGTGAAAACCTATTCTGTTGTTCATATCATAAATTTTTTTCGAAGATCGGGGACGAAATTCAATCCAAATGACATGAATTTCAACTTAAGTTTAAATAGAACAATTTTTTCTTTTCAATTATGTAACATAAAACATATTAGGCGTTCTGACCACGGATTGGGGTCGGAACTTAGTGGAAGTATTGTAAGACTTATCCATCAATTTTTGTTACAGAAGCGGCCAAATTGCGCACTTGTTTATGAACTTCGTGATGAACAATTAGGACTTAATGCTCAAGTTATTCGAATTTGAAGTCAATATTATTCAACTTTCATTTCCTTGTAACGATATGGGTCTATAATATTCAAGTATCGCGACTGAAGAAGATATAACTCTTATTCAATAATTTTGTACATAACGATTTTAAAAATATTTGTATGTAACCAATACTACTTGAGGTCCCTTTTAATGAATTTTGGCTTCGAATCTGACCATTTGTTGGAAATTCAACGCTGAAAATGGATATGTCCATACGCACATTCTTTGCCCCATAGTGCGGCGTGTACATCACATGAGACGCAATCTTACGTTCAAGTCGTACTAGAAGGTGCAATTTTGATCTGGGTAGGTTCCAGTAAGGCTCATTTCTTTAAAATTTCAATTATATTAAGGAAAATGAAATTTTACATGTGAATTTTAATGAAATACATCCTTCTTTAACAAAAAATTTAAGGTTCATTCATTAAATGCCGTGAGAATGACAAAATATAAATTTGAAGAATTCGACATCTTAAGAATTTTTATCACAGTATTGGTAATGATATCAGGCTCTATAATCGGAATTTTTCCAAACGCGGGGTAGTATTTAGTTGGTATAATTCAACAGAATGTTCATAGCTATCTCCATACGAAAATGTCATCTTTGAGAATTTTTGGAGTTTTTAATTTTTCGTTCATGAGTAAATTCTTTCAAATATTTGGGATATGAGTATATTTCTGGAACCTACCACTTTTCAATAAAAAAATCAATGACATAATGTTGGTAGGAACAACATTGAAAATTTAACTACATTACTTAGAGGTACATATTAAGGATATTCTGTAATTGTACAGGCGACAAATACTGTCTTCAACTAGATATTAATACAATAAATATTCAATTACATATGTGAAAGAAAACAACTCATCCGATCTCATTTTAAGTTAAAAACATTTGGCTGTCGGTAAATATTCTGCTAATCATTTTTTACGCTCAGCAGTGATTTTTGGTTTTATTTTTTCCTTGCTTTTCTCTCAGCAGGATTAATTTCCTTTTACAAGGACACATCGTTGAACAAAGCTAACCTCTAAGCTAATCCTCATAACTAATTGAAATTGTAACCAAGAATATGAAAGTCTTTTTTCATGACGTAACTCGAGATTTGTGAATTAACAAGTTCACGTTGAATAAATTTTCTATTTTTTTTATTCTTATTACGGTTGACCATTATGAAAAAATATTCTCGCTGTGAATGAGTGAATACGATTTTCATAGTTATAACGCACTCTTTTGAATTTTGTACGCAGGCTATTTATTTTTCCGAAATATTATTTCTTTGAGAAGCAAATGCGAACAATAGCTTAGTTAGATACCTCTTCTCTATTATTACCTAAATTTTAACTTTCAATAGTATTTAAACGTGTGCGAGCTTGCTTCAGTGAATAAATCATGTACTCGTAAATATAACCATAATGGTCAAAATGTCAAAATCGAGAGACATCATTTTAAAGCCTTTGACTTTGTTAGGATTAAACGAAATACAGATCTTCTTGAATTAACATTATTCTGGTTCAATTAACTCGAAATACATACTGTGTTTATAACCTTATTTTGTATCTCCATAGTTTTAAGCATAAAAGCATTAGAAAATGTGGATAGAGGCAAGCTGACTTCATTAAAATTCGAACATTCGAACTTCAATTACTTCTGATCTAGAGTATTTATTTATTTAAAACCATTTGCACAATTTACTTTTCGCTATAATAGATACCCTGAAACAAAAACTTTTTTTTTAATTGACGAAACTTACTTAAATACCTTTGAGGGATATAAAAGTGAAAGGTTCTAGACATATACCCATGTAACAACTCACTAAGTACCAAATTTGTTCATTTTTACAACATGAATCGATTGATGTACTTAGAATCATTTTATGTCCATATGAATATACCAATATTTTAATTAATAAATATATATTCGTTATTATAAGACTAGTCGATTGATCCATTTGACGGGGCTGTATGACAAAATAAAATCATGATATATACGGATTTGTTATTTGTTTAAGGTTTAAAGGATAAAAAATTCTCAATTTTTGAAATACACCAATATTGTGAGTTTTGTGTTGATAAAATGAATCTATTAAACAATGTAAAAACCTTCTACGTCCTATTAAAAATAAACAATGAACAATACATAATAATAAGCAATAAGAAAAAAAAGAAACAATAAATAATGGAAACCGCAGGAGAAATCACCTTTTCCTTCCCATCAGACTCTTCTTACAATCCTAAGTACTCTTATCATGTTATAGAAAAACAATATTGTATAAGGAAGTACAATTTTCACAAAATGTTCACAATTCAAGATAAACCATATATGATAAACGTGCCCACCGAACTACTTTGCAGCGGTTTTTGAAGCTGTGCAGTTCCCTTTCGCTGCCATGTTTGCAGCCGTTTTCCTCAGGGTTACTCCTCCTCAAAATCCATAAATCCTGCACATTTTTTTTTGTACAACAAAAACTATCAGTTAAACCCAAAAAATATCGACTAGAACGCGATTGGCCGGTAGGTGCACGAAAACGGGGGTAACCCGCTCACCTATTTATTATGGACCGGGCATCCAGCCAGAAGATATAGCCTTGGTGAGTTCACCGGATGTTTAGGACTAATCAGGATGGATATGGCAAGGTGATAATTAGGGTCTACCACCCTCTATGCCACGTGGGACTGAATGAAGACAAATAGCCATCGTCGGCATTTGCAATCCCTTAGTGTTGCAGCATCCAGCTGCGATTTGCGGTTAGTGAAGTGGATGAGGACTTCTGTGGTGGCAGTGATGATGCCATTTTCCGCCATGGGTGTCGAAAAGGGCTCGGGTTTGTGGTTAAGAAGGGCGCTTTCTTGAAGCATGATGAGGGTTGAAACGTAAGGGTGAGTCTTGAATTTGTGCTAAAAGGTGGATGATATGGAGGTTGGGTGGCCAGACCTTATGAGGCTCAATAAGCCGTTAGAAGCGCCTTAATTACCAACTTCTCGTTACTCAAATAATAGGATCACATAAATTAGCTCCTTAGTGCTTGATTATTATGACAAACTTCATCAAAGTTTCATGAATTTTATAGAATGCAATATCTGCGTTTTATGGTGAATACGGGAAACATTATTTTCTGGTCCTCAAGGGCAAGATGCTAGAAATGCATATTTTCTTGATCGTGATCTAACAAGTAAGTCAGAAAGCATGAAAATAAAAAAAATATCAGGCATTCTTCAATTTGAAATACACTAAGGTCCCAGATGAACAAAACTCATATTTGTCATCTTAGAGCTAGACAAAGTAGCTAAAAAAATTTAGTGTTGTGTTTTAGCTAAGGGGCCGTCCATAAACTACGTCTATGTTGGATTATTTTTGACCCTCCATCCACCCTCTTTGATGAACGTACTTTTGTCTTCACTCCCCCCTTCCCCCCCTAAAAGAACGTTGCTGTTGGCTAAATATTGATTTCACGTTTAATCTGCGTATGGGTGATTCTCATCAAATAAGCACATTTGTGTAACCGCTAAATATTTCATTAATTAAAGACACTAATATAATAAGTCTAGGTGTTTCCAACGCTGTATGTTGGCTTTTATTAGGGGCACTTGTGAAACTTGAAAAAAGATTTCTATATCTAAAAATTCGCGAAAGTGCGGAATGTAATCTCCCCTGGCTGTAACCACCTATGGATCGGATGGTTTCACATGTAACTGAAGATGCAATAATCAACGTTGATCATTTTGATTTAGCTTAAATTAATCTTGTATATAGTCAAATGTAATGACATTGAAGATACTTTTTTATATTATTTATCTTAGCCTTCAGAGCATATTGAAATTTGTAACCACTCTTCGATTTGCAGATGAACCTTTGCAGTTCAGACACTGCAGAAAAATTGTTTTGCGAAAATATGTTTTTTGGCTTCATAGGAAATAAATGTGAAGATGTACTCCGTAATTTATATCTTTAGCATCAATGCTAAAATGTGTAATAAGCAAAATATAAGACATTTTTCGTGAAAATCAGGCGCGTACCTTTTTAACTGTAATTTTCCTGGCACTTTGTATTTCTGAGGAAAGCAACATATTCTAAATAAGTTGTAGCACAACATTTGTATCCTAGTAACCTTCAAACAAAATCACTTGTAGGTTT
>JAUMHM010000087.1:13181922-13193532 GCA_032362435.1 Melikaiella ostensackeni | reverse complement strand
TTTTTATAATATATTTTTCAAAATTAATATTATTGTAAGTGCAATCTCCACTGGCATGTACCGTTCCCGGACATATTTTCGCCATAAAATAATATTTTAACGTACTTTTTTGTCAATTTCGGCATTTATAGTTTACATGCATTTAATACACTATGTAATAAGCCATATATATTGAATTAAAATAAGCTGGTTGAATAATACCTACGGTTTTGCAAATTCATTTTTTATGAACAAATGAAGTGATCCTGCGTGACCACATTGCGTACGTGTATGGTACACTACCAAACACCATTTTTATCACTTTTAATATTTCAATAATCCAGGCGCGAAATTACCGCTTTTGATGAGAATCACCCGTATAGTATCATAATATGAAACTTATTATATGAAACGCTCTGAATTCTCAAGGTTTCAAGTCAAAATGTATTGCATTTTCAAGAAAATAGTTGAATTTCCTACCAAAAAAAATTCATTTTCTACAAAAATAAATAAATTTTCATCCTAAAAACACGAATAAAAAAATATATAATTTTCAACCAAACAGTTAAATTTTTGACCAAGAAAGATGAGTTTTACAAAACAGTTGAATTTTTAACCAAACAGCTGAACTTTGAGCCTACAAAAATGAATCTTCAACCAAATAGTTGAATTTTCAACTAAAATGATGAATTTCCAGTTTGAGAAATTAATTTCCAACGAAAAAAAAACGAATTTTCAACCAGATAAAGTCAATGAAAGAGTATGAATTTTCAACAAAATAGTTAAATTTTCAACCAAAGAGGTGAATCTGAAAAAAATGAATGTTTGACAAAGTAGTTCACCTCCGACCAAGTAGTTGAATCTTCAAACCAAAAAGATGTATTTTCAACAAAATAGTCAAATTTTCAATTGAGAAGATGAATTTTCTATCAAGAAGATTAATGTTTTACCAAAAGACGAATTTTGAACAAAATTGTTGAAAATTGAAGCCAAAAAGACCACTTGTCTAGAAGGTTGTTGAATATTCAATCCGAAAATATGATTTTTCAACAAAAAACTTAACTTTTCACCAAATAGTTGAATTTTCAATTGAAATGCTTCATTTTTAACCTAATAGCTGAATTTTCAACCAAAAAGATGAATTTTCTACCAAGAAGATTAATGTTCTACCAGAAAGACAGTTGAATTTTCAATCCCAAATATGATTTTTTAACAAATTAATTAATTTTCTACCAAATAGTTACATTTTTGAATAGTAAACTTAATTTTCAACCAAATATTTGAATTTCCTATCAATTTAATTTAATTTTCTACCAAAAAAAACTTTCAAGCGAATAACTGAATTTCAAACTAAAATCATGAACCTTCGACAAAAAAAAAGGATTTTTCACAAGGTCGTTCAACCTATACCAAGTAGTTGATTTTCCAACCAAAGAAGATGAGTTCTCAACGAAACATGTAATAGTAGATATAACAACCAAAAAGTTTTCGAATTTTAAATAAAAAATGGTTGAATACAACCACAAAAGACTAATTTTGAAAAATTGTTGAATCTGCAACAAAAACACATTAATTATATATCAAACTTCCTTATTTTCAATCAAAAACGATGACATTTTCACCAATAAGATCAATTTCCAGCTGAAAATGGAATAGTTGAATTTTCAGTTGAAAGAATTAATTCTCAACCAATATAAAAATTTTGCAATCAAGAAGTTAAATTTTCAACTAAAAGGATGAAGTTTCAACTAAGATGATGAATCTTCAACAGAATAATTCAACATTCAACTAAATATTTAAATTTTCAAACAAAGCATGACTTCTCTGTCAAAAAGATTAATGTTTTACCGAAAAAAAGCGAATTTTTAACAAAATACATAGATTTTTAATACAGTCGTTGAATGTGGAAGGCAAAAAGACAAATTATCCACAGAACAGTCGAATTTTCGAGCCGAAAATATAAATTTCCGATAGAAATATTAATATACAACCAAATAGGTAAATTTTCAAAATGATCACATCATAAACATTCAAATTTAAACAAAGAGAACTAATTTTCAAAATAATTGTTGAATTCTTAACCAAAACACATTAATTATCGACCAAATAGTTGCACATTCAATCAAATAGATGAATTTTCAATTAAAAAGATTGTTTTTAACTAAAAATAAAATAGTTACGTTCTAAGTTGAAAAAATTGATTCTCAACAAAAAAAAGAGAAACTTTCAACAAAATAGTTAAATTTTCAGCCAAATAGATTAAGTTTCAACTAAAATGATAAGTCATCAACAGAAGAAATTAATTTTTAAAAATGAGTGCAACAATCAAGCAAATAGTTCAATTTTCAACTAGAAAGATGATTTTTTAACCAGAAGATTAATTTTTCACCAAAAGACAAATCACCAACAAAATACATCAATTTTCCACCAAATAGTTTAATTTTCATTGAAGAATAATAAATTTTCAATCAGAAAGTTGGATTGTTAATTAAAAAAGATTTATTTGTAGCCAATAATGGATTGGTTAACTTTCCGATTAAGAAGATTAGTTTGTCATTAAAAATGTAAAGAATTTTCCAGTAAGTTGAATTTTTAACCAAGCAACAGAATTTTCAACTAAACGAAACGAATTTCGAACCAAAAATAAAATAGTACAAATTTGAGCCAAATGAAAATAAACTTCCAACCAAATATAGTTGTATCTTTTCTATCGGCTTCTATTAATTCAGTTCGAATTTGAGCGAAAAAACGAGAAAAAAGGGAAGTTTCTTGAAGTCAGGGAAAAAAAGTTCTTGAAAAAAGAGGAAAAGAGAGAAATGGGGCAAAGAGTGTAAAGTGTAAAATATGATAGTGATGTTTAAAGTTATTGAGTTATTATTGAACTGTCCCGTGTGGAAAAGTCGATTCGGGCCAAACTGGGTACCAGTCAGATGGCCCAACTACCAATGAGGCTCCAATTGGGCACCCCATTTACTCCCAGATTGGACTCCGGTCTAACTTGTAAAGGTGAGTTGTACCTGTGCCCAATTAGTCGATCCACTTGGGCCCCAGTTGGGCAACGCATGCCTTATGAACTTGAAAAGATTTTTGATCAATATTATATGAATAATGCATTTTGTTTATCTGCCGAACTTATGTATTTTATTTTAGTGAAGTATACAAACTTTATTTCGTTTCATAAGGCGGGAAGTTAGTATTCTTGGATAAGATGGTATGAAGAATGAAATTTTCGGCACATTTTTCTTCCATCATCCTTATTTCAAAATACTTTTACGAAAAGCAGACCTTTAATGTATTATAAAAGGCTGATTTTTATTATCTTAATCAACATTCACGATGATTCCCTTGCACTTTTTTTTTCTTTTGAGCGATTTACCCCATTACGCGTCCTTCAAGAAACGACAGCAACACTGAGCAGCACAAAGGACTGAGGGCGCTAGCATCGTTTCTCGCTACGTGCTGATTGATCAAAATAAAGCCATGAAAAAGCGCGGGTAATTTTAATATGTATAAAAACCTAAACAGAGGAAATCAATATAATACGCTGAGGAAAATGTTTTGTTCTTACACTAAAATAATTTCGTTGCTATTTGTGAAACAAATATTCTTCTTAGTTCCACCAAATTTTGTTTGCTTAGCAAAACGTTTTGTTTAGCCAGAAGAAAGTTTTTTTGGTACGACAAAATATTTTTTTGAGCCGAAAATAATATTCGATTGCATGAATATTTCTCGCAGTGCGGGTAAAATATTTATATACATTTTTTTTCATTGGCTAAAGTGTTTCGAAGAAATGAGCATTCATAAATCAAAAACGGCGTAGCATAGCAGAAATTTTGGGTCGCTTGTGGTCTGTGCAAAAACTTGACATAGATCGATTAATACCCTGAGGTTTCGCCAGGTCAAAATATTTTTCAAAATTAATTTTTCTTTGATTATTTAAAAAATCGTAAATTTTATTTTTTTAATTCATTTGTGAACACAATTTCTTTTCTGCACGACATTTTTATCCATATTGCGTGAAAAAAAAATCGCTTGTCCTAACATTAGAAATAAGAAAAGTAGTAACAGTTGGGTATCGTGTGGCAAAATCAGCTGGGGTCTGACCAGCAGTGCTGACCCTGGGCAAAGCAGGTCCAAGCCCTCACAAATCGTCCGTGTATATGTTGCTTTCATTACGTAAGTCTCAATAATTAAATATTTACAGCAGCAACGAAAATTGCATGTTAACGGTCTAAGTGTTTATAGCCTAATATACCAGTAATATTTTTTTAAAACTTAATAACGTTTTTCTAGAGTGAGACGCCCAATTGGGATGAAATTGGCGCCGAAGAACTATTTGGGCAAAATTGACAACATTCCACACGGGTTACCGCTGCAGGGCCATCTTCCTCGAAATTCGCAAGCTCTGTCAAAATTTATCATCAGAAAACGAATTAAACGTTATCCAAACTCGTAACGATACTTCCAATGTCCCCCTCCCCTAGCCCTGCTACAAATTGTATTTCTGGACATAACCTCCTCTCCCCTCAAATTAGTAACAATAGTAACAATAGTAATGTAAATTTAAGAGGAAGCGCAAGAATCAAAAACCTGGTTCAATAATGTCTACAATGAAGATAGTACGTTAATACGTAAAACCATTTTCATTATTTATATAAATAAAAATCTCTCGAACGAATGAACACTGAAAAGAATGCAACTGCGAAAGCGGGTTTTGACGGCTTTTATTCTGCGGCATTGTTCAGTTCCACGTTTTAAAATGGAGAGGTCGTAGCGGTGATTTATCATATTTTTTTAGCCCGTTTTCAGGTGGAACTCGGGTAATTGTCCGTGCTGGGCGAACAACAACTAGCGCTTCAAATACCGGATGAGCAGTGGATTCGTTAGGCGAGCATTTAGCCAAGAAAAAACATCGTTTTTTTTCTGAAGGTTTTAGAGTAACCTGAAATTTATGAGCAACGCCGTCGTTTCTCATTTACTTGAATATACATGTACCGTACGCGTACATTTGGAAAATATTACGTGTCTACAAAACGGTTGCGGTTCAACAACCATAGACTGTGGGAACAAGAAATATAGAACTCGAAACCGCTTTAATACCGTACGCTGAATGCTTCACCTTTTCAATGCTCTTTTCTTCTGAAAAAAAGCATAATTATCTAGTTATGAAATGAATTTTGTGCCTTATATAGTTTACTAAAGAAGCGCTTACTTAAAGGGCCTTATGAATTCATGAAAATTATGAAGAATTTTCCCGAACTAAATATTTCAATTCAATTCCTGCACAGTGGGTTCAGAGACACCGAAAAATGGCCAAAAATAAGCCACAAAGTTTTTGGTGATAGACTCATTTCTCATAATGTAGATGAGATGTAGCAAGTTTCATTTGAACTTTATGATTCTTTAACAAGTCTCCCTTATTTTAGAACGCTATGAATTGAAGCAATGTTTTCTTCATTTTCAGTTTTTTGAGGAATCAGTTCAAAAAATTTGATCATAAGATTATGGACTCAGATGTTACAGTTTCTTTTCGCATTTGAATGGTCATTAATTTATACGATGTAAATAATAAATACGAACATTAGCTTGGTTTTGAATTCCCTCAATTTATACGCATGCATTTTAAAAATTTTCAATATAGGCATTTTTTGAATCAAAAGTTTCCTGAGATTCCAGCTCGTATCTAAAGTTTTATCGTTCTAAAAGGTTCATTATGGTGTAACACTCAGATTATTTGTCAATATTTGCCACCTCTGACATTCAACAAAGATATTACCTAATGAAGTCAAACGCGCACATGCACGGTGCAAGGATCGTGTTCGCATTAGATAAACAGTACGGTTCCGCTGAAATGTTTTAAACGCAAAGGTACGAAAAACAAGAATATTTTTCTCTATTTTGTATCTGGGTTGTCTTGAAATTATTTTTTGATAAAAAATAAAATCCTCGGCAGAGCCGTTTTTGAAAAAATCCATCTTTCATTTCAAAAAATCGAAACTTCCAGTTTTTCTCGAAAACAAAGCAAACAACATATATTCTTTAGGTTTAGGACAAGATGAAAAGTATACTTCATGGTTTAAAAAAATAATAAAGAACAAATCTGGGCTCTCAATATGTATATAATTCCATGAGAATGGGGGCCCAACTTCATTTTCAGCTCATGACTCAATAAAATAAATATGATTTTGACAACAGACCTCACTCTGATATGCTATAACACTTAATCTTCGTCACTATGTTCCTCTATTATGGGATTCATATTGTTTTGTGTGAACAATTTACTGAGAATCCCAGCAGGTCTTACGATTTTTGACAAGTATCTCGCATGTGGTAAGTAATAAATATTGGCTGGTACATGGGAACAGCAGCCTACTGTTCTTCGATCGTTGGCAAATTCACAAGCATACCTATTTATTTCTGAAACACCCTCACTGTTTGGTCTATAACCAATGAAACATCTATATAATTTCCGACTAATGTGTCTTGACTCTATCTGTACCTTCAGAATATTTGCCTGCTGTCTCACAAATTTCAAATTAATATACACATTGTCGTATATTATTCCGGCCAAGTATGAGACTGCTTGTGAGAGTTGATAGGAACCCGTTAATAAGATTTTTAGGCTTTGTATCCGTCATTTCAGGAAAGTCAAGAGTGTTGTTGGATGAGACACTTTAAGGGAGAAGCTTTTTACGAAACAGGCCGTTCTCCTCAGCTTCATTAGCTCAAGTATTTTTGACATCAAATTGATGTTTCATTCTCGTTTAATTTCGTCTAAAGGCTGTGCATCCGATTTCAACGCTTTTCCGAATTTATTGTGCAGAAATGTTGCAATTTTAAATATGACACAACCTGCGGAAGCAATTTGTTATCGTTTACATGATCTAGTAATTATTATTCTGGTTTAATTTTTCCAAGGAAAGACTCCACTGCACAGCGAATTTTTGTGACGAAGCAGGAATAATTTGATTCTTTAGTTTTCAACAGATTTCCCTTACCCTCTAACGTTGGCGTTAGTACTGTAAAGCCCTTTGACTCCAGTACGTCTTTTGCATCTCCAAAACTACGATCAAGGAAGAGTTTGTCGCCTTCCTTCATTAATTGACACAAACCATGTGGACTTTCAATAAGATTTTTTATCATTTTAGCGTCATTCTGGTTCACATAAAATGGTCTTGCCATGTGTAGAACTCGTTCGATTGTTGTACAGATAGTAAAAGACTTGCATAATAAACCTTTTTTTGTCTCGAGTAAGACTTTCGCTGATACTCAGTATTACTGGTTTTCTGATAGGGAGTATATGTACCGTCACAAATTAACATTAACTCGTCATCAGAATTGAATAAAATTATAGAGACCTATGTCGTGTGAAAATCAATTAGGTTGTATCTAGAGAGAGCGTTCAATCCAAATCGTGAGGGTAAGACATCTTTTTCAGAAGAGTTCATGATAGTTGCGGAATAGTCTGAAACAAGCTGGTCTCGTTCTAATTGCCAGATTGCAGCAACCATTCTGTTGGTGCTTCCTGAATTCAATTTTAATAGAAACACCACGAGAGCTTGTATTACATCGTTGATCTGATTGTTTCGCACTGACCTCAGCATCTCACGTGATTCGATAATATTTTTTCGTGTCAAGAAAATACGTATTTTTTCTTCAGATGAAGGTTTTTGTCCATTTCTGTCCATAATCGTAGCGTTATATTTCATACTTAAACCTTCAAGTGATTCCGACAACTCTGAATCTTTAAATTTTGCGAAATTCAAATATATACATTAACTACTTAATTCTTCGTTAAAAAACAGAATATTATTAAATGTGCTCGTCAACAATGGTGACCTTTCGGAATATGAATCCTTTTTTCAGCATATGATTTTATACGCGTCTGTTTCGGCACGACTGTTGAATCTTGTGTCTCGTAACAAACACAACAATATTTGTGCGTTGCAACAGTCTTTTGATTTTGAATGAGATTATACTCGACATCTTCGCTTACTTCAGATTTTATGTGTGCCTCGAATTCTAGATCTTCGTCACTTGATTAA
This sequence comes from Melikaiella ostensackeni, assembly GCA_032362435.1. Classification (NCBI taxonomy): domain Eukaryota; kingdom Metazoa; phylum Arthropoda; class Insecta; order Hymenoptera; family Cynipidae; genus Melikaiella; species Melikaiella ostensackeni. The sequence continues at coordinate 13,185,508 of JAUMHM010000087.1, read as the reverse complement.
GGAAAAACATCGCTCTCAGAAACTGTTCCTTCTTCATCAGGGAATCAACCATCATCATGAGGTTTTCTGTTTTTGCAAGCAATTATGCGACAAGGTCATCATTAAACATCACTGAGGGCGATGCTTCTTCCCAAGCGAAGATAAACAGCATTTGCTTCATTTGCAGACTGCACTATTTTCTTACGCCTATTTACGATCTTAGTAAACCTGCTGCAAGCAGTGCATCTTTGATTTATGAAACTTTCCCATGACATTCCTAATGAGATGCGGTTGCTGAATGACGAAGGCTGCGGGCCAGATTTCCCACCCTGATCAGCCGCCGATACTGGGGTTCCGACTCCCTGCATCGTAAACATTTTTTTTCTGCCAGAATGGCATAACATTTTTTATACAGGAACTTTCCCGGGAAAATCTCGTTGCCCGCCGTCACTGCGTGGAGGTGCCCTGGTTGCAGACAACTAGGACAGTCTAAGTTATAAATTGATTCATATGTATGAGAAGGTTAGATGATAATAATAATAAGAAAAAACAAAATAACAGACTCAAATGGGTGAAATCCTCTAAATTCCAGGACTCATGATACATTTCGATAAGCTCAGTAAGTTCAAATTTTAGCACGTCTGTGTTCCATCGCCAACCAATTCTGGAATTTCCCAACGCGTAAGGTCTATTATTCAAATCATTCTTATGTTATTCAGTCATTAGTCATTAGGGACCAAAGTTTATTCTTTCTTTTTTTAAACCATTAAGTATACTTTTGACCTTGTCCTAAAAAGTATATGTTGATACCTTGGATTGAAGGAATTGAGTGCCAATTATTGTTTGTGATTGCCTTAATACCCTGTGCAGCATATATTTGAGCCATCTAAATCAGTTTAGCCAATCTCGAGAAAAACAAATTTTTTTATTTTTCAAAATTTGTTTATAACTTCTGTAGAATTTTTTTTCCAAGTCCGCACATTTGGTAAATCAGTTTTATAATGGAAGAAAATTACCTCCCAATTATGAACAAAATCCAAGCAAGAGCAGTTCAACCATTCTTACCCGTCTACGGCCTTTCTCCTTTTTTTTCTTGCTCTCGATATAATTATCTCAAGTATAAAGGCTAGGAATGTACTCATATCTATATGTTTTGTCACACTTAAAACTTTTCATCATAGGCCGATAACATTTTCTTAATGAAAAAATATCTTCAGACAGTTCGAATAATAATATTCATGTGTTCTAATTTTTCCTCTGGCACATAATAGTAGAAAACAAATTTTCACCTTCAAGATTGAAAAACCAAGTTTTTTTTAAAAAAATGAGGTGAAACTGAAAATTATTACGAGGATCCTTTTATTGCAATTTTACCGTCATATTGAATCCACCATTTTGAACTTGTAACTTTTGACGTCAAAGTTGAAATGAGCGACCTTGAAGACCCCCTTGTACTAAGTCTTAGACAAATCTGTTAAAATTTGAAATTTTCCGGCCACCATATTGAATCCGCTATTTTAAATTTGTAATTTTTGCCATCAAAATTTAAATCAGTGACCTCGAAACCCGTGGTTTTGAGGTCGTGGGTTTGCTTGTACCAAGTTTCATATAATTCCGAGGAAATCTTGAATTTTCGCCACTCTTTGGCGTCTCTCAGCCCACTGTGTCCTGGTAGAGTGAAAGCTGTTTTTAAAATTTAAAGAAAAGAGATTATAAAAAATTTATGAGGAATTTGTTTTAGGCTTCAGAGGTTCCTAATGAAGAATAATATTATTCTCAAAATTAAATTTAAAAATTTTAGTTTTCTATTTCATCCAGTGCTGGATTAGCATTAGACAAAGGTAGACAAATTCCTAGGGGCATCACATCGTGGGAGGCGCCCCAAAGTGGGGCGAAACCAGAAAAAGAGGTTCAAAATTACTTGCGGAAGCCAAAATTTGACCGATTTTGGATTTTTCTATTAAAAAATTCTTCATTCAATTTTGAAGAGACCTTTGTGGGCAATTTTTAAGATTCATTTGTTTAAACTTTTGTTATTGTGAATAACACTAAAAAGTTTCATTTTAGGATCCTTATCACCTGTGTTGAAGCAAGGGAATAGATCGATCAATATCCTAAGGTTTCGCGGAGCAAAAACAAGTTTTGAAAATTTGTGATCCTCAGAGTTTTGGAAAAATTGCTTATATTATTTTTTTCGTAATATACATAATATGTCCAATTTCCGAAAATCTTGTAAGATTTCAATATTTTCAGATTTTCTGAACCACGATATTATTTTCATTAACTTTCAAAAAGTAACGTAATTCTTAAAAACTTTGCAAATTATCCCACATTTTTTGAGTCTGCAGAACTTCATCGCACTCTAAATTTACCTAAAAAATATTGAGAATGCTTCAGAAATGAATTCAGACTCTGGACATTTTAATTAATAAAATCTTTACATTTTTTTCTCAAAGATTATTTTAAGTGTGATAAAGTTTCTACATGTTTCAAAATATTCTAGGATAGCCTTCAAAGCTTTTAAAAATTATTCATGTTTTTCAAGGTTTATAGAAATGAGATTCCGGCCCAGAAGAACTGAAAAATATTGAAAACTCACAAGATTTTTGAAACTTGGGCATATTATGTGGAACACGAAAAAAAGGTAGTATTAGCTATATTTGTAAAACTCCTATTATTTTATGTAAATTTTGAGTCTGATCAAGTTCATGATTCAAAACTTTTTAGGAAACTCTAAAAATTACGATTTTTTCCATACGGTTTGAGCTCAAACTCTGACAATTTTAACGGCTAAGATCTTCTTATTTTTAGATATATTTCGAGCCTGATAAAGTTCACGCTCAAAAAAACTTTTAGGATAGTTTAAGAAGCTTTTGAAAATTATTTTAGTTTTTTTGAGATTTTGCCCAGAAAAATTAAAATTATTGAAAATGTACAAAATTTTTAAAAATTGGGCATATTATGTAGATTACAAAAAAATAATAATATAACCGATTCTTGTAAAAACTCTTCAGGTGAATTTGGAGTCTGATGAAGTTTACTTGGAAAAATTATCAGGATAATTTGAAAAGCTTGTGAAAATTATATTAGTTCTTTAAGGTTTGAAACAAAATGAGAATTTGACCCAGAAAAACTGGAAATATTGAGAACTTACAAGACTTTTGAGAATTGAGCATATTATGTGGATTACTAAAAAAAAATATGAGCGCTTTCTACGAAACTTTTATTTTTGAGGCAAAGTTGGAGTCTCATGAAGTTTACACTTAAAATATTTTTAGGTTGGTTCAAAAAGCTTTCAAAAATTATATGATTTTTTGAGGTCTATAGAAATGAGATTTTGGCCTAGAGAAATGAAAATATTTAAATTTGAAATTGAAAATGATGATGATGTTGATGATGATTGAAATTGATTTTTAAAATTCAGGCATGTTATATAGATTATGAAAAAAATAAATAATATAAAATACCTTGCTCTTGTGGCAAAGTCTATATTGGAGAAACCGGGAGAGCGGTGAGCCAACGTGTAAAATAACATGAGAGTAAAGTCAGGCTGAAACATTTCACGCAATCAGCACTAGCTGAGCATCAGATCGAGACAGGACATAGG
>JAUMHM010000087.1:13126799-13174408 GCA_032362435.1 Melikaiella ostensackeni | reverse complement strand
GAAAAATTTGTATGTATGTTGAATGACCACCAAATGACCTCCAGCCTATGTTATCCTAAAAGAAGCCAAAACAATGAGGTTTGCTTTAAAATAAAATAGATCATTGTAGTTTTTACTATGAAAGTGTTCACCTCATGCAACGGTATCTTATTACATTTAAAGTAATAATCAAAATTGCCGAAATATGTCGAGCTCAAAGAAGACCATATACTATAAACTTTCTGAATAATTCAGGAGATTTGCTGTAAATTTAGATTTACAGATCTCTCATGCAATATACGTTTGAAAAATTAAAATTTTCATGAAACCAAGGAGCCAAATTTCACCTATTAACTTATTGAATTCCGTTGGGATTCTGGAAGTAGGATCTGTTTTAATCAATTTGTAAGTAGATAATACATTTAATAGATTCAAAGATTTGTCAGTGTTTTCTTTATGTTCGATAAGAACAGTAACATTGCCCTTGTCAGCATTAGTATTTATGATATTGTGGTGTTTTGATAGGGATTCTTTCGACTTTATAGCAAGTTCAGGGAATTCTGATCTGAAATTAATTTATTCGCTGCTAGTGAGAAAGTGTTGTAATTCGAAAGCAAGTTCTGATCTGAATTCGTCTCTTTTATTATCTTCTATTAAGTGCCTTTTATCTTCGGTATTACATGATAATGATTCAATTTGGTACAAACTTTTACAACTACTTAACTCATGATTAAATTTTCTAATATGTCTAACAGGTCAAATGTGTAGTCTCCATATTGTTCTGCTGATGAAGACTGTCGAAGAATGGTCGGAACTTCTAACTAAACTGTAAGATCTTGCAGTTAGTTTATTTTTAATGAAAATATGGACCAGTAATCAGCAACATTGAATTATTTCAAACCAACATCTTCACCCTTTAAAAATGATATCAGCTCCTTACGCACGTTTATATCTCAATAATTTTCAGTGTTTTTTCTATTGAAAATTCATCACGCGTAGTGCGCATTATTCTTATTGAAAGTTCGGGTCGGAAATTTAAATTGTAAGGTTCTTCAGAGCAAGCGTACAACTCACAATAATCTTGGATCACTGAAGTGATATCAAAATTCGGGATGAGAATCCTATTTGTATTTCTTTGTCTGATATTGGAAATAATCTTCTTAAAAGCTTCAGTTTTTGGAGAGAGAAAGTTTTCCAAATTTGCTCACGACATTTTGAAGGTTCTTTCAGTTAGACAAAGACGAGCTCGTAAAGGTGCAGGACAAACGTTCTGCAAAGTGCATCGCTTCTTTAAAAATGAAACATACATTCAAAGATCATATTAGCTTCTTACACACATTCATTTCTCAATAATGTTCATTGTTTCTTTCTTTTGAAATTTCTCCCGCGTAGGGCGCATTATTCTTATTGAAAGTTACGGTTTAAAATTCGAATTGTGATGTTCATCGGAGCGAGCGAACAAGTTAAAATATTCTTGGATTACTGAAGTGTCACTAAAACTATTTTGTTCAATTCCGTTTTTATAAATTTCTTCCAATAATTTGAAAGAGTTCGAATTACGCTACAAAGTGCTGCAAAGAAAATTAAATTATGTGAATTTGTTCCGAAGCATTTTGGAACAATGTTTCGTTAATTTTGTAGTAAGTCACGTAAATATTCAAATAACCGTATCTTCGTCAAAAATTTTTGGATCAAAAACGAAAAATACCCGTGGCATATTCAGCTTCGGAAAATAATATTGTTTCAGTTTTGTTACATCTTCATTTAAGCCTGTTTTCAGACTGTAGCCTAAATTTAAGCCCAGTTTCTCTCTGATTTCCTTAATGAAAAACTTTTCCTTCTGTGTAATAAACGAATTTGAGACATACAAAGCTCCTGCTGACGTGAAACAAATTCAATGAAGCTACATAACTGATATACCTATTGACGGCTTACGTTCTAGAAGGGCAGAAATGCATTTGACCAATTTCCAGAACAGAAAAAAACATTTCCAAAACCTGAGTTTTCAATTTGGAAACAAAAAACTACTTACTTCTGAGATACGTCAGTGCTAACTGAGAAGTGAAAAGTTTGAAAATGTTATAAGAAAAATATAATTAGGTTCCGATTAAATAGAAAGAAAGATTTTTTTCGTTTGAAGCACAAGTTTTCTCAACTATGTGATTAGAAATCCAATTTTAATTTTTCTTTTTTAACTTACTGCAGAGATACTGCGGTTTTCAATTGATATGTACAAAGTTTGATTGGAAAATGTTATCAAGTTTCGAGAAAATGGAGGGAGAATATTTTTTCTCGTTTGCAGCCCAAGTTTTCTCAACTTTGAACAGTGATTAAAAATCCAATTTTCATTTTAAAAAACTTGCTATCGAGATACTACAGTTCTGAATTGAGATGTGAAAAGTTTGATTTAAAAAGTGATCAAATGCAGAGATGAGAGTTGAAAGTAAAAAAGTTGATTTTGTCACAAAATGTCTCCTCTAGAAAGACGTTTACGTTGTCCAAACTCATGAAAAAAATACGATAATCTCCTATTCAAGAAACTGATGCGATAGATTTTCAGTGGAAAATTTCCGAATAAGCACACCAAGTTTCAAATTATTTTATTGATATTCGTAAAAATTGTAATATGTGTTAGAAGAAAATTGGATGAGAAGTCATATTTCAATATTATTATTAATATTATAGACATAATTACAAACACTTCGTGTAACATTTTAATATTTTATATCAGACAGAACTAGCCTAAATTTTCAATCACTATTTTCTCAAGTGTTACGAAAGAAATGTTTAAGGTTCATTCAAGACAAAAAAAATTCAATTTAAAAGTGTCACGTAAGAATTTTCAATTCTTGATAAAACAATTTTATCTTCAAACCAAAATAAATATAAAATAAGAGTGTATTACAGTATGAATACGAGGTTAAAACTGAAACGAATATGCTTTCATTTTCAGAAAATCTGCAATACAAGTAATTTCCGTTTGAAAAATATTTAGCATGGAGAATATCAAAGTTTACATTAATACCGGATTCGATTCAGAACGGATACTCTGATCGTACGATCCGTTTTGAAAAATATTCTCTCTTAAGCTGGAGTATTAAGCTGCTCGCTTCCAGATATCGTGATAAAAGTTATTAAAAAAAAGTTAAATCTGTTTAATGCATGATAAACATGATGAATATCCGCTTTATCGAATTTTTAGTTGCTCTCATAGATTAGATGTTTGTGACTTTTTCTTTTACTTTCAAAACTGTTCTTTTTATTCTCCTGAAAGTTGAGATACAGTGACTTCTCATTTTAAATTGATAGGCTCAATATACAAGAACAAACGTCATTTTTAAATTGAAAATATTGGTTAGATGTAAAAAGAAATAAAGAGCTGTAGATTGAAATACGAAAAGAGACTTCTGTACCTTGTTGTGATAAAAATTCGATAAAGTTAACCATAATAATCGATGTCGATCATCATCGATGTTACTAAACATATATTTATCTAAAATCATGTTCTTAACGTTTGAAACGCCAAGCGCAATATCCAATTATTATCCATACCTTCTTTATGAGAATCGATATTCATAATTTAAACAACGTATCCGTAATGAGGGCCTGATTTAATATATTCCTGTTTGTAATTGCTAGACTGTAATTACCTAGAATGGTATGAATTTCGGGAATCCTAAGCCAATCGACGTGTTAGTGGATAATCATGAGACGGAAAGCCATACGTAGGGTGAGCGATGGTTTGAAACGTGCAGAAGAGAACGTCCCGTGCATATGGATCACGGCATTAACACTTCAGTGCCTTTTGCAATACGAAATCATATGCTGTTCATTCAATTACTCCAGTTAGGCTATTGGGTACAAAGAAAATAAAAAACTTTCCTCATTTTCATTCTGCTGAAAAAGAGGCAAAATTGCAAAAAAATTTTCATACATATTTCACGCTCCAGATGATTTTGCATGAAAGAACCTTTTGGCTAGTTAATATGCAATATCCATTTTTGAGCTATGCTGATAATTTTTCACTTTCTGTTTTTCAATTTGCATCTAAATTGTCGGCAGTTAAAAAACACGATGCTGACTCTCAATAGACTTAATGAGATAATAACGACCAATTCCTCCCGCGTAGCACACAATATTTTTTTTCACATATGTATGAAAATGTAACTTTTGTGTCTGTAGAGCGAGAAGGAAGTTGACGTTTACGATCCACATGCGTCAAAGCAATTTTCGGCATGCGCGTCAATCTGTATTACCGATAGTGCATCACTAGTTAACCATTTATCCCGTCTAATGGCGCTGATTCTTATGCAACAGCTGACTCCTTAACAGGACGTTAGTGCTTTCGATCCTGAGTCTAGGCAAAGATATTTCTAGGGAAGAATGTAATAGAATTTGCGATGCACGCATGCGCATGCGTAAGGATTCGATAAATCCAAAAATTTGAAAAAAATCAAAAATTGTGATCCGTATGCTCTGTAATATAAAGATTTTATTGAAAATGTGAGTGCAGTACCGTCGATCACTATAATGAATATAATGACATATTTCATTTTACTCCACAATTTTTACATCACAAATAAAATAAAGACATATAAAAGCTGATGAAAGTTTGGAAGCCTATAAATCTTATGATGCTGGTTTTGTGGTAAAGGTAATGTGCAAGGAGTTTAATGGTATGTACTTTTCTGATTCTCTGTGATAGGTGTGAGGTTATAGTATAATATTATTCTATTATTAGTCATCGGTTATTTGTTATTATTAGTATTAAAATTAAGTAATATTCCCAGAAACCATGGGATTTGTCGTAATTTTTGTTGTAGGATCCAATTTCTGATGTAAAATGCGATCACAGCTTTTTGAGGTGTGAATTTTGTACTGCAAGTGAAGTTTTTTTTTTAATTCAAATGCGAACTGTGAACTACCCAAAGAATTACAAAATTCTTGTGAAATCCGGTGAAATCATCAAACCTTTGTAAGATTACATTTTTTTCCACTTTGATGTAAGTCACTGGCAGATCTCTACGAACATTCATGCAAAGAATTATATTTCGATACGACAAATTACGAAAATATACGATTCCAAAAATTCTACGAATTTCATGCTTCATCAGAAAATTGCTTATTGTTAATACTCATCATAACTTATAAAAAATAACTAATGGTACTATAATGTTAAACTATAACCTATCACACGGAATCAGAAAAGTACCATTAAACTTCTGGCACTTCACCTTTACCACAAAACCAACATCATAAAATGTATTGGCTCCCAAGGTTTTATATGTTTTTATTTGAATTGTGATGTAAAAACTATTTGATAGAATAAAATATTCCACCATCATACGTTCTTCCGTAATTATATCCATTATAGTGACCGACAGCACTACTAATTTCAGTAACATTTTTATGTTGCGGAGCACACGGATCAAAATTTTGTATTTTCACATTATTTGACGTATCAGATTCTTATATCTCCCGACAACTTTTCGAAATATACGCTCTGAATCTCGAAAAATCATAAAGAGTTATGACAACCTACAACTCCACGTACAAACACGAGCATTGGGAAGCAATGTTATTGCCCCAAAGGTTCGCCATCTTAGATTTTCATGACTTAATGAGAATACTCTATAGAGAGGAAAAGGAAATATCGATCCTTTTCTACCTCAAATTCCTATCTTTCTCCAGTAGTCAAATAAAAAAATGTGGATTGATCTACGAGTTTCTTAAAAAATACGAATGTGTTTTTCTTATAAAGAAAAGCAGGGAGGATGGTAAATAGTAAGGGAATATAGTAGCTCACCATTCTTATGTCCTTGCAATCAAACTGCTGGAAGTGACGTGGGGCGTAAAGCTTCTACAAAAATGCAACCTCGCCTCCTCAACCCAGTCTGAGGATATGGAGCCTTTTACAACCGCATCTCGTAAAGTGTAAACCACAGAATGCGCTGGTCCTCCTTTATCAGACTTTCAAATTCTTTATTCCCTCTTAGAAGAAGAGTGCCTTCACGCAAACGTCCTCTCATTCTTCCCCTCGCTTTGTAGCTGAACAGACTGCCTTCTTTTGTTGAAAGAGTCAGTTGAAAGACGTCAGTCAAGCAATTGTATCACAAAACTGGCTTACTATTTTTGAACTGTTAAACATTTCCAATTAATCAAGAAAAATAAAAAGTAGTTAGGAGGAGAGAAAATGACCCTTAACTTACAATGATAATGATAATGTAACCTAGCTCATAATCGTACAAGATTAGAAGGTATTTTGTGGTTTAACATCAGGCTAATAAGCTTACCTGATATTGGCAATGTGGAGGCTATGTATGCAATCTATATTGTCTTAAGGATGTAATTTCAAGATGTGATAGGCTAATGCCATTCGCAGCTGGATGCTGTTCAGTTCTGGGTGGTAAACAGGTGTGCACTAAGTGGATCGATCTCAAGTTGGTCTGTTGCTACTTTAAGAGGAAAAGCATGAATATTCCCCTAACTGAATTTACTGATTTGTTATAGGATTTACAAAATACATACGAAGAAGTTTTAGCATTTAGCTCAATCCAATTTAGTTTTCACAACTCTTCAATACGTTTTAACACTCTAGTCACGAAATTGACTATTTTTTCTCATACACATTAAATCTGTACTATTTAATAAGCTTAACCAATTTCCTTTCACAGAAGTCACCTCATCGCTCACAAACACATACATTTGTCTTTCTTCTTGAAACGCTTCACATTAAATAAAGCCATAATATCCGTCATTAATCGGTTTACCGTGAGACAGGATAAGGATTATGTATTGTTTCAATTAGTAGAGCTGTCAAACTTTATTTTGAAATTTATTTAATGCGAATTCACAGGTCAGCGACTTTACCCATATTCACGATACGCTCCTCGTACCTACAGAGTTGTTCTTCTGATAATTGTATTGTTTTGGCCATAATTGAGATCATAGTTTGGCAAATATTGAATAGTCGAACCTGAGTTACTACTGTTAATAGGTTTAAGGAAATTTTTTTGTTGAGGACTCGTGCAATACGTTCATCGGTCATATTACAAAGCCTTTCTATCCAGTTGAGAGTGAGTAAATGTTTTATGTTTAATGTGTGGACAACCAGTCTCAATTCATATAGCGCGATTAGAAGTGCATGATGCAACATGCAGGATTGCTTTGTACAAACTTAATGCATCTTTTCTAAATTTTTACAATATTACTAATTTCGTTGCTTCAATGTTTACTATCAGCTTGTTTGCTTCACAATGCATGAATTAAAGCTATTCGGATCTGAAGTTCCTCCACGGAGTACTTCTTTTGTGACCTTCACAGGTTCCACGAAGTCCTTAGTACTTCTCACAGAGACACTAGCTTCTGCATAAAGGTTCATCAGAATCCAGACAAATTTGGATCCAACTTCTTAAGAGTACAATTTATGCCACGATAAGTTATGAGGAAGAGATGGGAAAGCACTTCGAAAATCTTCAAAGAGGGCAGATAATTTTCCACTATTCAAACTTAGACGTGCTTGCATCATAGCATTAAAAGTGAAAATATGGTCGTATCTAAGCCCAAGCCTCGGGAATTTCACCTATATCCAATATTTTGTTAAAAAGCCTTCTGATTTAATCCATCCAGTCCTCAGAAAGGTTCTTCAGAAACTCAGGATACAGCATCAACACCAACTGATCTACATTTTTTACATTTTTTCAAGCTAGCAATGACTTCTTTCCTAGAGAAAGGAGAGTCAAGAATTGTATTTCTTGGATCTATCATATTCAGAGAGTAGTTCATCGGCTTTGGGGAGGAAAGATCGATCTAAAATAGTCGCACCACGAGCTCATGTCAATATGATCGATGATAAAAGGCTTTTGGTTATGTCTCTTAACAATTTTCCAAAAATATTCAGGTTATTTTGCCACAGCAAGTGATTCAAGTGAGAACTTTCTGTATTTTCTATTCTTCATTTCTAATAAATTTTTATGAGTTTGTTTGAAGCTACTGTATTTCAGTGTTTTATCTGGAGGAATTTTTTTGTCTCCACACTCTTTTAATATTTGCTTTAACAGTTTCTTGCTTTCTAAGGATTCTTGATCGAATCTTGCTTTAGATTGTCACATTTTCTTCTTTAGGATAATACTTATACTAAATTTTTTCCCACTATCTTCATTGTTTCTATTAAGTTGTTTGACAGATGTTCTATATTTTCATCGAAAATCACAACATTATGAAATGAGGTAATCATAGATAAAAGTTTTCCAGCTAATAGTGGTTTCTATTTAAGTTTAGAGTTAAATGTTGAAGCAGAATCTGTTACGGATAAGTAGTTTAATATTATAATTTAATACAATAATAATAATAAAAGTAATAATAATAAAATGAACCTGTTATTTTCTAAATGATTGACCAATTTCTTATTCTTGTTATTCAGGTCCGTATCTAGATTTTCCCTTACATTTGAAATATTTACATTATTTAGAACTGATTTTTCGCTTATTTGATTCAGATCCAAAACTCTGCAATTGAAGCCTCCTCCTATAAAGAAAAGAATATTGGGAAATTGACAATTTAGTGAGTTAATTATCCCATCCAAGCGTTCTGAGCTCTAAACAATATTATCTTTCGGGCTGACACAAACTAATTCAATGATCGTGTTTTCATTTCGATTTGAGATTTCGACAAAAATACTACAATTGGTTATGGAGAGAGAATCTGACTTATATTATTTTTTATCAAGATCTTCAAAAATTTTTTAAAAAAGACAACTTATGTGAATTTCGAAAAAGTGGAAGTGAAAGTGAAAATGAAAAGGTTACATAAGCGCTCCCCTGATTTCTATTTTCACAATGACCACTTGCCATAGCTTTTATTTTTAAAGAATACCATTTGCTCTAATTTTGATTTCTTCAAACTACTACACGAAACAACTTTAATTTTTTTGGATTTTTGTTGGTCCTAATTTCCACTCTTCTAAATTATCACTCGGCACGATCTTTATTTTTTCGAATAGCTACAAATGTATCATTTACACGATTCGTCATTTTTCATAATCGCCACTCCACGAACCGTCATGTAACAGAAATTCTTTTTTTCCTAAAGCACATCTGGCTTCAAAATAAGGCGAAAAATCAATTTTCATCTGTTTAATTTGAATTTCACGCCATTATTTTCATGTCGAGTGAATTTCCGGAAAATTCAAACTATGCCAAATAGCGATTCTCAAAAAGATTGGATATGCATATCGGCATGAAATGTACCTTTTTCAGCAAGAAAACTTTAAAAAATTATGTCGAAATGCTTAATATTCAGAGATCGCACAAGAGGGATTTGAGTTTGAATGTAGAAATTCAAGTTCCATTTCTTTGAAACAAAGTAAGCCTCCCTGTACCACTCAGTCGCTGCTCAAAACCTAAAAGAAACCGTTTAGGTCAATGTTCCATTACATTTTATGAAATTGTTTTTGTTTCTAGGCTAAGCTAACTTTAAATCTTATTCAATACTATTTTCTTTGATACAGACAGTGTTTATGATGAAAGGAGACAAAATACACCGCCCCACAAAAATTAGCATAAAAAGTTTTTCGGGACAAATTACTCGAGAGCTTACAATTTTGATTTGGTGTGAGCGTTTTTTTATGGAAGTTAACTAAATTTCAAAGAGAATTGTCAGAGCTGATTTTTAAATTTCTTCATTCAACAACGAAATTTACATTTTTTTTTCAAATAAACCGTCTCATTTTTTCGAAACTACTCATAATTCTGTAAAACATCACGAAATCAGTGAAGACACCCTTTATCAATAATATTCAGCAGGTAGCAATATATTAAAAAATTTATATATTCTTTATTAACAAATTAATGATTGTGAGTGCTTCTTTAAGATTAACAATGCATGGTAACTTTATTTTTCAATTTCTTGTTCGAAATATACGTGACAATAATGCTTAATTACAATTTGTAAAAGATCCAAAGTAACTGTTGATGTTATAAACAAATTTATTTAAAAAATACGGATTTTCGTCAATTTTCAAGCGACAGATTACTCTTTTTGAACGACATCAGTCCTAAATCACTTGGCAAAATCCTTTCCTTATGATACTTGATCAGTAAACAATAATTGTCTAACGAAAAAATGAATTTATAACTACGACTACTTGTCAGCAAATGAATGTCGTTTCCTTTATGAGATCGACTACCAATGACACAGAAGGGACTTTATTTACTAGGAGAATTTGTGAGCCGACAATATTTGTTAGTAATATAAATATATTTTTTTAAACAAATATAGATTTTCTTTAATTTTCAATTGGTAGATTTCCTTTTTCAACGGAATCAATTTTGAATTACTTGGAAAAATCTTTCCATCATGATACTTTATTGACGAACAATAATCGATTATTTTATGAGAAATTTTATTGAAAAATTCGCCTTTTTGTGAAATTCAAAGAGTTCGCCACCGTAAATAATAAAATTTAAATTCTTTGAAAAAATGATGACACAATCTTCAAAAATGATTAGATCGCGAAAATACGAAATATTTATGTATTTTCATATAATTTTCATTCGGGAAATGAATAATAAGTTGAAACTATTTGATTCGATATAAGTAATACAAATTAGGTTGAAGGATAATTTGGAAAGCTAGAAGAATGCTGCTGAACGAAAAGAAATATTTCTTCGCTGTTTTATTGTTCGACTATTATGATCATTATGATATGATTTTTCAGTTGCTAATAATTTGGGGTACTCATGAAATCTTTCAGAAAAGCACAAAAATATAAGCGTATCCATCAGAACACGAAAAAAGTGGATGTTAAAACCTAGATATTAAATGCTCAGACAAGTCTGTCTAACATAAAGATACGAGGCTGGTTTTGATAAGTAAGGTAGATTTTCCACTAGATAGTGCCAAAATTAACTTTGCAATATATGGCCAAGAAAGAGCACTCTTCAAACTAACCTCTATCAAGCATCAGCCAAAATCGATGCTTAGTTTGCGTTTGGTATACGTTTGATGTCAGCATGTCAGTAGTTCTCGAAAAAATGAAGAAAGAAGAGTTCCGTGCAACCGAGCTAGTCGAAGTTCACGGGGAGTCTGCTCCTTCATTGAAAACCGTTTATTTTTGGATAAACGAACTTAAACGTGGCCGCAATCGCGCAGTGTTGGGCGAAGTTCAATCGGAATCAGCAGGACTCTTTACGTCGACTCGTGACTGTGGATGAAATCCGAATCCAACACTATACATCCTAGAGAAAGCAGCAGTCAAAGCAGTGGATACTGGTGAATGTGCGCCGAAGAAAGCTAAGAATCTTTTGTCAGCTGGGAAGTTGATGGCCACGGTATTTTGGGAATACCAAGGAATTATCCTCATTGATTACTTTGAGAAGGATGAAACTATAGCAGGAACGTACTATGCATCATCGTTGGACCTTTTGAAAGCCAAGCCTTAAAAAACTGCCGCGATTAGTGCACAAAAAAGTGGTGTTTTATCACAACGACGCACCGGCTCACATCTCCGCAATTGCAGGGGCAGAAATACACGCACTGGGCTTCGAATTGATTCCTCATCCCACCCTACTCTCCAGTCTTGGTTCCATGCACTTTCTTTTTGTTTCCGAACTTGAAGACCTAGCGCACTGGGAAAAGTGGGAAAAATGGGAAAAATGCTCGTCCAATGAAGAAATAATCGATGTCTTAAATGCATATTCTGCAGACCTCGAAAAATCTTACTTTTCTGAAGGGGCTAAAAATTGAGATCTCGCTCAGCTATGCATATAGCCTTCGAAGAAGACTACGTTGAGAAATGAAGGAAAATTTTTCAAAAAGAAAATTGTTATTTGCTCTTTTACTGAACTTGTCAAACGAACCTTGTATCAATGTTCATCTTGCTGAAATGTTAGGATCAAACGAAATTGTCGTTTGCAATAAAAAATCAAACTAAATGAAATTGTATGATTTTACTATCTAAGATGTTGAGCGGAAAAATACAGATATTTAACTCATTGGAGTGCATGCGCAGCTCGCAGTGAGCAGGGAGATGTTGTCGACATCTGTCGGTCACTTGATGAGGCGTATAGTGAATATCGTTTCGTGTCATACGTGATCTTGTTGCAAAATAATTATTATCAACGTTTATTCCACAATAATTAATAATAATGGTGTAAATTGTTTGTGTGGAGTAAAATGGTTTAAGAAAAGGCTGTTTTTTCTCAACAAAAAAAAACTTCGACATGCTGAATATTCTGTTGCATGGCCACGTGTATGGCTTTAATTATCTACAGATTTTTTCCCCCAACATCTCAGATGGGTCTCCAGTAGTTGAATATCAAAACATTTATTGTTCTCCGTGAAAGGCTCGTAATATTCGAACTCAAAGTCAAGAAGGAAATACATCAGAATGAAACTTCGAGAGAGTGTTGCGAAGTAGAATTTGAGGATAAGGCCGAAGACTAATAAAGGCTACAAGAGAACATCGTAGGTTACAAAGATAAACTCTGGGGGAGATAAGAAGTCAGTCTGGTACGTATTCCAGCGTCCTGAAGGAAGGTTGGGAAAGATGTTCAAACAAATGAGGAGATAGGTTGAAGTTCTCATAGCGAGAAAGTAATTAACTTCAGAGCCAGGCGCAAGCAGCTTTCCACTGCCGTAAAATTCGTTATTACCTTACTTAATGGATCGACTCAAAAATGTTTAATCTACTCCTTTCTCAGGAACACGATCGCGTCTGTGTTTGTCGACCATCGTCATTCAGAGACTCGGACTGCTCAGTTTGAACCCTACTCTGACATCACTACCCTTTAATTAGACGACTCTGATTAACGCTTCTGGAGGGTTCTTGTTTTCAAAAGAGATCAGGGTAAAGAATGCCTTAAGAAAATGTACCCTTCAGTTCTTCTCACAGTCGAACAAAAAACATATAGAAAGCGATAGAAGCGGAACAGCTCTTTGTCTTTCCTATCTAGTTTATTTTACTATTTATCAAGTTCTGTTGGTCTGCATCGAATAACATGAAACCCAAAAATAAACGAAGGGAATTTTTAAAAACAACTTCCTAATTGAGAGGGAAAGGGAAAGAATAAGCCAGAGATTTTCATCAGTGTAAATAAAAAGAGGGTTGAGAGGGAAAATAAGTAAGGAGCGGGAAGAGGGGAGCAGAAAGGAGGGAGATGAAAATAGGAAGGGGAAAGAGTAAAAGAAGTGAAGGAAGAAACAATATTGTTCCTGAAGCAGGGATCCGTGCAACTGTTATAAAAAGTGGTCCCTTAATAGGCAACTTGCTCCACCTCCCTAACCTCATGCCGTAATATTCGTCCAGCCAAGTACTCAAGAGCGGGCAATGCTTATGTCTCAATTCATCAAGCGGTTTTCTTCTATTTTCCGGTAATTTTCAACAAACTGATATTCTACCCGAAAAATAAGTTTGTGTGTTTCTATACGCACAGGGCAAAAAGAGATTAGACATGTACAAAATAAATCGATCCGTTTTTAAAGTGATTTTGACGTTAATCGAATGCCTGTTTTCTGACATTTGGCGCGCGTCAGATGGGACCGGATTTTTTCAAATTGATCGGCCGCGCGATGAATGTCGAAAAATCTGACATTCTACTTCACTAGAATAAGAATTACTTTAAAGAATTACTTTGTGTGTTTTCATAAGCCTAGGAAAAAAGAAGCAAATCGGACGTGTGCAAAATAATTCGATCCGATTTTAGAGCGATTTTGACGTGAGTCGAATGTCTCTTTCCCGACATTCGACGCCCGGACGATCGAATCGAAAGAAATCCGATTCGATCGAAAGGGCGTCAAGAGTCGGAAAGTGGAAATTCGGCTTGCGGCAGATGGGATCGGATTTTTTCAAATGGATAGGCCGTGCATCTCATATCGAAAAATCCGACATTCAACTTCACTACAATTAGAATTACTTCAAAGAATTACTTTATGTATTTTTATACGCCCAGGGAATAAGAACCAAATTAGATACGTTCAAAATAATTCGATCCGATTTTAAAGCGATTTTGACGTGAATCGAAAGTATGTTTTCTGACATTCGACATCCGGACGATCGAATAAAAAGAAATCTGATTCGATCGGCCGGTTTTGGGAAGTCGGAAAACCGACATTCGATGCGCGCCGAGTGGGATCGAGTTTTTTTGAATCGATCGGCCGCGCGGCGAATGTTGAAAAATCCAACATTCGACGAGCACCCGATTGCGTCGAATTTTTTCGAATTTGTTCGACCGCTCGTCGAATGCCGTAAAGTTCGACATTTAAGTTCAATATATCAGAATGAATTTTCAAATCCGATCTGACAAAAATCGAACACGTATTTCACCATTATATCTATTTTTGTACAGCAAACCATTAGTAGCCCATACAATAGACCATTCTACACAATGAGATTCCCGAAAACAAACAAATTTCCAAATTGCTAAAAATTTTTTTCCAATGAATGATTGACCCAAGAGAGTATGAGAATATAATAAACTAAGAGATTAAGAAATGCCTTTTCAATGGATATGAATTTTATACGTTGCTAAAGGTCACAAACCAAGACATGCGACTTTCATGAAACAGAAAGTTCAAAAATATTTTCAAAATATATGCAGTACAGATAAAAATATTTAAAAGTATGGGAAAAATTACTATTTTAACGATTTATCTGATTTGGCTCCAGCGTGTCAAAATATCCTCTCATTTTCTAGTATGATGAATGAATATGAAGCGTTACATAAGTTTAGAATTGAGAATTTGAGCCCGCATTATGAATAGTCTGCATGATTATTTTTGAGTTTTATCCTGAAATAGCAGTGCAGCGTGACCAGACAAAAAAATTGTTGTGCAGACTTTGGAGTGTTTTTTGAAATCCTTAACACTAAAATGTGCAACTCTACTCCTGATTTTTATCTTTTCAGGCTCAATGTACGCTATATTTATAAATCTAAAATATTTAAAAAATGGTGTATATATTATTTACCAATTTTCCTTGAATAATTCCTGACTTATATCTTTTGCAACTCAATATAAGTGACATCCGTGAATGTCAAATATTTAAAAAATGGTGTAAATATTCTTTAGCAATTTTTCATTTTAGATTTGTAGTTTAAGATAGGTGTGTGACAAGAAGTTTTGCGTACTTTTGTATTTACAGTTTCTAAACCAAGTCGTCCGAAATTTTGAAACATAACTAAATTGTGCTTTGACATGAGCACTTTACTGAGATATTTTTAGTAAACATGTATTATCTTGAAGGAAAGTGTAAATGACTGGGACTTAAAGTAGTCAACATTTTGGTAATCACCCATAAATACGTACGTATATTGTAACAAAAATTTCTGATTTTGCAATAAAGAAAATCGGACTCGACTAAAAAATTGAACATATTTATTCATGCTTATGTAGATTGTAAAAAAATTCCGATAAAACGATAAAGGAAATTGGACCCAAATAAAAAATTGAATACCTTTATCCATGCTATTAAAGAAAAGACCTAATCAAAAAAATCTTCTTAGGGTTTCCTAGTGTTATATATTACTAGACCAGCTGACAAATCTCAAAGCAAAAATAAAAGGCAAAGAAGAACCTATGTTAAGAAAGAAAAATACTATGATAGCCAAAACAAAATATATTCATTTTTCGATTCAGATTAATACTCTTAATATACTTTAGGCTAGGGATATCTAAAATTTTAATAACGTAAAGTGAAGATTTTTTATCTTATACTCGAATCACGAATCCCATTCATTATCAGTTTCTTTATCTCTGTATCATCGTAGATGTATCTTATTTTGCTTCAAATTTGTTTATTATTGAATTATGGAATTAACTGAACTTTTTCGAGAATCAAGTTTTTTTTAGTCGTATTAACAATTGAAATGTCCAAAAGAATAGACAATCGACGTGGATTTCGAAAAAGTAGGAGCGAAAGTGAATGTATATGTTATATAATTACCCTCCCGCTTGCTCTCTAGATCTAAATTAGTGAAAATCTAACTCATAAAATCAGTTCTAAGGATTTCAACTGATAAGTCAGTTATTCTAATATTTTTATTTTGATATTATGAAATATAAAAAAAGCTAATAACCTTTTCGTCATGTGTCACTACAGCTGCATGCATCGGCTTAGAAGATTAGATATTCGACGCGTGCTTATTAGAATTTAAAAAGTCCGATCAGCCGTCCGTCGAATGCGATTCGAAAAAATTTGGAATTTTCGACTCGATCGGCCGGGCATCGAATATCGGTAAACCGACATCGGATGCTCGCCAGATGGGATCGGATTTCTTCGTATCGATCGGCCGCGCGTCGAATGTCGGAAAATTGGATATTCGACACGGGCAAGATCGGATGGTTTCTCTTCCGATTCGATTCTGAGGCTCTTCGAATCGGAACTATCAAGATCGATCCGACAAAATGCAGATGTCTCAACCAAACGCAAATACAATATAGTTATCTTTTAGCATTTTGACGTACTGATAATTCAAATATCCTCAAATATTTATATTTTGTGGAGAGTAAATTTTCACTTTGTAAAAAGCAAGATTAGACTACATTCCATAAAATAAATAATATACAAATGAAGGATGGCAGTACAGAACTAGATAACCAAAATTTTTGCGAAAACAGGATTATTGCATAAAAAATTCTCCAAGAAACAAATACTGGTTGTGTTAAAAGGTTTTGTTTGATTTCTCGTTTACTAATATGAAAATATAAATAACATGTTTAAATTCAAATTTTAGTTGAAATTCATTCAAAATTCAAACGTAGTAATAATTCTTTTTCTTTCATTATGCTTCTATATTTCTTGAAAGTATCATCGTTTATTGAAAAAAATTATTGAAACAATCCGATTTCATTAATAATAATTTGAGTTAGATTGAGTTCGAAATGTTTAATTTAGAACATTATTAAATTTGAAATAATTTTTAAAGCAACAATTTTTTATTTTTCACAGATTATTTTGGAAAGGAGCTTAGAAAATTAGAAAGCTACTTTTACAATATTCAATTTTTAAAGCTTTTTCGGGACTTCTCAAGTGCGCAAGTTTCAATTTCAAGTTATCATTTAGTGGAATAGTTAATTTTAAATATGGATCAGGATTAGATTAGTAATTTTGAATGTTTCATTCCGAAACTTCTAATATTGATATTGCGTAGCAAATTTAGATAGTTATTTCTGTTTTTTTTTTCATTTGTGAGTATGAGAAAATGAAAAACTCATTAACTGAAACAGAAAATTGAAAATACATGATAAGTGAAACGTCAAATATATTTATTTTAAAAATATGAGTTTCCAATTATTATTTTCGTTTTGTTGTGTAATTTTGAAAATTTTTGAAATTCAACAAAAAGAATTTCATATATTATCAATTGAACATTATTTCATTCTACACTTGAGTTTTTCTGATATTGCGATATTGTACTAATGTAGATTTACAACTATTAAATTTATAACACTTCAGGTTGAAATTAATTACTTAACTAAGCAGTCGTCTTAGTTATTTTTTGAATCATAACATAGAATTATTTTGAAACGATACATTATTTTGAATGATTCAAAAATGAAAATATTTCGATACATGCTTGCAATTGAAAGCTGATTTATATCAAACGATCCCTGTTTGAAATAATTTAGTGTTGAAAGCTTCAAGCTGAAAGCTGATCCACAAGATTGAAAATTTTTCAATTTACAGTTTTGAAACATTTAAGAAAAAGGAAAAGTCATACAACTTCTATAACATTTATAATCATTCTTACTTTTTTATTTAATAAGCCGAGAAAGTTGAAGACTCCATCTGAGCTTGAAATTAGAAAAATTGTAATTGTAATAGAACTTATAATTAAATTATCTTTAATAAAACTAATGTCAGAAAACAAAAAGATGAAAGTTTTTTTCTTCTTTACTCCAAGTATTTTGAGTATAAAAAAGCTCATTAGCTGTAACCGAAAATTAAAGAAGCATTATAAGTAAAACGTCAAACATATTCATTTCAAAAATATCAGTTTCCAATCATTAATTTCATTTTGTTATACAATTTCCAAGATTTTTGAAATTCATCTTGAGGATTTTCATATATTATCGATTGAATATCATTTTATTTCACACTTGAGTGTTTCTGATATTGTGATATTGTGATATTGTACTCATGTGAATTTGAAACTATAAAATTTACAACATTTCAGGTTAAAATTAATTATTTGACTCAGCATTGGCGTTAAATATTTTTTGTATTATAAAATATTATCATTTTGAAACGATACACTGTTTTGAATGATTCGAAAATGAAAAGTTTTTGATACATGCTCGCAATTCAGAGCTGTTTAATATTAAATGATTTCAGTTTGGAATAATTTGGTGTTGAAAGTTTCAAGCTGAAAGCTGATCCATAAGATTGAAAATTTTTAAATTTACACTTTCAAAAGATTCAAAAAAAAAGGGGAAAAGTCATACAACTCTCATAATACTAAGAATCATTTTCAATTTTTCATTCAATAAACCAAGAAGGTTTGAGTCTTCACTTACGCTTGAAATTTAAAAAATTGTAATTGTCATAGAATTTATCAATCTAATTATTTTTACTCAAACTAATATCGAAAGACAAAAAGAATAGTCTTCTTCTTCTCTATTCCAAGTATTTTGAGTATGGAAGAATGAAAAACTCATCAACTAAAACAGGAAATTAAAGAAACATAATAAGTAAGACGTCAAATATATTTATTTAAAAAATATGAGATTCCAATCATTAACTCCATTTTGTTGTACAATTTCGAAGATTTTTGAAATTCATTTTAGAAAATTTTATACATTATCAATTGAACATTATTACACTTCAGACATCAGTGTTCCTGAAATTAGAAAAAAAATGAATCAATTTAAAAAACAGGAATAAAAAAGTATCTCTGCGGTCGAACTTCATGCTGCGAGCGAAATGCTGCGAATTCTTGTAGCTTATTATAAGTAACTCAATGTGAATAGTCACCTTAAAACTTCTTGCTCATAAAATCTGATTGAGAATGAACAAATTGAAACCTTGTTCTGAAAAATTGCTGACAAATTTTTTTGGCACCTCGAGATCTAGTGATTCTTTACCTGCAGGTCGATGCACGGCCTGATCAGATAAAAATAAGCTGGTTCAGCATACACCGAAGTGAATTTCACCCTCATATCTTTTCTGAGAGTACTCACCTCCTTCCTTTCATGACTCTTGTTGGTTCTCTCCATTTGTTTTTCACAAGTTTTTTTCGAACAGCTAGTCCTAAAATGAAATAATTGAAAATTTGCTAAGAAAAATTATGCAGGAATTTCCAGTCAAGGTACCATAACAAAGACCTTGGAAAAAATTTCGATGACTTTCAGTATGTGTCGTGTGATCGTGTATACTAGCATTATTCAAATTTTCCAAGACTCTACTACGGGATTGTTTGGTTGGTGGATATATTCGTGGAAAGTGGTCGCAATACGGCTTGGTAGATTTTTCGCGAGAAGCTCAGAATTTTATTAGCAAGCATAATACAATCTAAAAATGTCAATATGACGTTTAGGTTATGACCTCAATGTGTTCAGCATAAGATGAGGTAATACGAGGATAAAGTTACACAAGTGGAAGCTTTTTCTTTATATTTGAATTACTTTTTATTTTTTATACGATTCTTACTGAAAAAAGGTTCAAAGAGGTTGAAATTATTAAATCAGAATGGAAAGAAAATGTGTCTTATATTCTCCTCTTTCAAATCTAACAATGCTATACAATATTGAGAATTTTCGAAAGCATTTGAGCATTCTGAAGAAAAACTAATAGTGCGGAATACATATCTCCAATAATCTAATTATAAAATTGAAAAAAGATCGAAATAATAATGGAGCTATTAAAATTGTATAGATTTCTCATCCATTCATGATTATGCAGACAGCAAGTCAGGCAAACTTTCCCATGAAAGAAAATTGTTTGCACTTTTCAATCGAAATGAGTCACTCCTACAGACAAATATTTCCATAAAGTTTCTAAAGCCGTTCGATCCACTACCTCAGACTTTAAGAAGCTGAATGGAGAACTGGAGATTTTTTTTCTTTTTTTTTACTCAAAAGAAGAAGTCTCTTTCAATAAAGACGTCGTCATTTTCTGCCTTGACCATCTGCAACACCCAGAGGTTTCCGAATAGGATAAAAATTAACAGCGTCAGGGAGGATGAAAAAGAAAGGGCGGGGCATATCAGAAAATAGGAAGAGGATCAACACCATTATAAAAGTTTTAGTTAGAGAGCCGAGAGAGTAAAATGCATGAAAATCTTTCGAGCAGAAAGGTTAATTAAGGGTTGTACGAAACCTCAGTGAGGTCTGCTCACTCTGCCGAAAGTATATTTACATGGTTTATAGTCACGTGTTTAATTAACACGGAGATCATTACCCTTTAGTCTATATTCTTGTGATTAACTAAACGAAGAGCTTCGCCAATTTAATTTATGACGTACTGAAATCATAGTTGGGTGCTTTATTGATAAGGTATTTTTAAAAACGGTCCACAAAAAGGCTTTACTTTTTGTGCAGAATGGCACCCCCACAGATTATTTCTTTTGATGTCGAAATGACAACTGTTTTTAGGCATCATTTTTAAAGGAACATTTAGAAGTCCTCCAAAGTTTTATTGGCCGTTTTTGAGTGTTGTTGTTGGTGTTATTGACAGTTTTGAAGGCCCACTTTATTGACTGTTGCTAGGAGTTGCTATTGGAAATTGCTAAAATTTTAATGGACTGTAGCTAGGGGTTATTGTAAACACTTGTTCGGAGGTTGATATTGACCATTTGTAGGGGTTGTTATTGACAGCTCCTAGAGATTGCTAGTTATTCACAGATACTAGAGATGATATTACCCGTTGCTAAAGTCTTTCATTTATTATTTCTAGAGTTTATCATTGTCCATTTCTAGAAGCTCTTCTCAGTTAGTGAATGTTGTGATGGACCATAGATAGAAATTGTTATTACCCGTAGCTAAAGACGTTCTTGACACTCGTTATAAGAAATGTTATTAGTTGCCTTAATAGATCGTAATGCCTTTTATCAAGGGGTATTTTAGACCACTTCTGGAAGTTATTGTTTTTGAGTATTGCTAGTGACCGTTGATATAAGTTGTTACTGACAGATTCTATGAGGATTATATTAACAGTTGCTAGGGTTTGTTATTGATTATTGCTGAGTTCGTCACTGTCCATTTCTAAGAATTCCTATTGACATTCAGTGAAATTTTTAATAGACCATAGCTAGAGGCTGTTGTTAGCTGTCGCTAGGGCATTGTTGACCGATGATTGGAGTTGTCGTTGACTATTGCGAAGGTTGTTATTGTTCGTTTTTAGGGGCTTTTATTGACTGCTTCTAATGGTTGTTGTTTTCAGGTGTTGCCGTTGGCCGTTGTCTGTGGTTGTTATTGATGGTTGCTATATATTTCTATTGTCGGATGCTGGGGCTTACTATTGTCTGTTGCTAAAAGTTCTTCTTGACCGTTGTCAAAGAATTTAATGAGCCACAGATAAAAAGTGTTATTACTTGTTGCTAGGGGTGTTCGTTATCGTTAGTAGAGATTGTTATTGACTATTGTTCAGGTCATCATTAGCTGTTTCTAGGGGCTGTTTTTGAATATTGTTGCTATAAGTTGCAACTGACAGATTCTATATGGACTGTATTAACTGTTGCTAGGGATTGTAATTGAATATTGCTAAGGTTGTCACTTTCCATTGCCAGAAGTTCTTATTGACCGCTAGTGAAGATAGTAATGGACCATAGCTAGAGATTATTATTAGTCGTTCCTAGAGGTGTTCTTGACCGATGGTTAGAGTTCCTATAATTATTGCCTAGGGTGTTATTGTCCATTTGTAGGGCTTGTTATTGACAGCTTCTAAGGGTTGTTGTTTTTAAGTTTTGCTGTTGCCTGATGCTTAACCACAAGATCGTTGTTCGTTGCTATAATTTGCTATTAAGAGATACTAGAGGTTATTGTTGTCTGTTGCTGAAAGTTATGATCGATCATTGGCAAAGATTTTAAAGAACCAAAGATGAAAGTTGTTATTACTTGTTGCTAGGGGTGTTAATTATCGTTAGTAGGGATTATTACTGACTATTGCTAAATTCTCTGTTGACTGTCTCAAAGGGTTATTTTTGATCATTTCTGAGTATTATTGCTTTTAATTGTAGCTAGTGATCGTTGCTATATGTTGTAATTGACAGATTCTATGTAGATTATATTAACTGTTGCTTAGGGTCGTTATTGATTATTGCGGAGGTTGTCACTATATATTGCTAGGAGTTCCTATGGAGCATTAGAGAAGATTGTAATAGACCATAACTGGGCGTTGTTATAAACCGTTGCTGAGCATGTTATTGACCGATGGCTGGATATGTACTTGACTATTGCTGAGGTTGTTATTGACCGTTTGTTGGGGTTGTGATTGACTGCTTCTGAGGATTGTTGTTTCTCAGTGTTGGTGTCGACTGCTGCTTGTGGTAGTTATTGTTCGTTGCTATATTTTGCTATTGACAGATGCTAGGGGTTATTATTATCCGCTGCTATAAATTCTTATTAACCGTTGGCAGATGCTGTAATAGACCATAGATAGAGGTTGTTTTTACCCGTTGCTCAGGGTGCTCTTGATCGCTGGTATATGGATTGTTATTGACTATCCCTCAAGTTTTTGTAAACTGTTTCTGAGGGTTGTTCTTGACCATTTCTAAGGGATATTGTTTTCAAGTGTTGCTAGTGACCATTGCTATAGGATGTCATTGACAGATTCTATAGTGATTTCATTCACCGTTGCTAGGCGTTGTGAGTGTGTATTGCTGAGGTTGTCATTGTCTATTCCTAGGAGTTCCTATTGACTTTTAGTAAAGGTTTCAATGAACTATAGTTAGAGGTTGCTATTAGCTGTTGCAAGGGGTGTTCATGACCGATGGTTGTATTTGTCGTTGCCTATTGCTGAGCTTGGTATTGTCCATTTGTAGGGGTTGTTATTGACTGCTACTAAGGGTTGCTGTTTTCAAGTGTTGCCGCTGACCGTTGCCTGTGGTTATTATTCATGGTTGCTATATTTTTCTATTGACAGATGCTAGGGTCTGCTATTGTCTGTTTTTAAGAGGTCTTATTGACCATCGGAAAATGTTGTAGTAAACCAAAGATGAAAGTTGATATTACTTGCCACTAGGGGTGTTCATTATCGTCAGTAGTGATTGTTACTAACTTTTGCTAAAGTTTTTGTTGACTGTTTCGCAGGGTTATTTTTAACCATTTCTAAGGACTATTTCTTTTAAGGGGTAATTCTACTATTTCGTCAAAAAAAGGTGATTTTCAAGAATTTTTGTCTCAACAACTGTTCTATATAATTAAATGAAATTTTCAGCGTTTATTTATGCAGTCTTGCAGTTTACATAAAAAATTCACATAAAATTATTATCTAGTTTAGATATTATTTAACAA
Source organism: Melikaiella ostensackeni (assembly GCA_032362435.1). Classification (NCBI taxonomy): domain Eukaryota; kingdom Metazoa; phylum Arthropoda; class Insecta; order Hymenoptera; family Cynipidae; genus Melikaiella; species Melikaiella ostensackeni. Next base: position 13,150,981 of record JAUMHM010000087.1, on the reverse strand, counting down.
TAAACAAAGTGTCTAAAATGTCCACTGCGCGCGCGATTTCTCAAAAAGTTTCCAAGCGATTACTTTCGAATTTTCTACGTTCATCCTTAACATAAATATCTACAAAGTGACAAAGCTGTTTCTAAAATTTTTAATTTTACCGCAGTTGAATTAACAAAAAAAAGAGAAAAAAGAAACATGATTTTCGAAAATTTTTCGTTTAAATTTTTGTTGAAAAGTTTTTGAGAAATCGTGCGCGCAGTGGACATTTTAGACACTTTGTTTATTGTTCAATGATACCTAAACTAAATAATAATTTTATGTGAAAAATTTTGTATTCGTAAACTTCGAGACTTCATAAATAAATGCTGACGATTTTATTTGATTATGTTAAGTAGTTGTTGAGAAAAAAATGCTTGAAAATCACCTTTTTCTTTTTGCGGTGATAGTAGAATGACCCCTTGAGGGTAGCTAGTGACCGTTTCTAATAGTTGTAATTAACAGATTCTATATGGTTTTTATTAACTGTTACTGGGGGTTGTTATTGATGATTGCTAAGGTTGTCACTAGCAATTGCTAGGAGTTTCTATTGACCATTAGTGAAGGTTGTAATAGACCATAACTGGGCGTTGCTATAAACCGTTGCTAGGAATGTTATTGACCGATGGTTGGAGCTGTTATCAACTATTGCTACGGTTATTATTTCCGTTTTTAGGGCTCGTTATTGATTCCTTCTGAGGGTTGCTGTTTCTCAGTGTTGGTGTCGACTATTTCTTGTAGTTGTTATTGATCGTTGCTATATTTTGCTTTCGACAAATGCTAAGGGTTATTATTATCTGCTGCTAGAAATTCTTATTAACCGTTGAAAAAGGTTGTAATAGACAACAGATAGAGGTTATTACCCGTTGCTAGGGCCGCTCTTGACCGCTAGTATATGGATTGTTATTGACTATCCCTAAAGTGTTTGTGGTCTGTTTCTGAGGGTTGTTCTTGAACATTTCTAAGGGATATTGTTTTCAAGTGTTGCTAGTGACCATTGCTATAGGTTGTCATTGACAGATTCTATAGGGATTTTATTCACCGTTGCTAGACGTTGTGAGTGTGTATTGCTGAGGTTATGGGTGTCCATTCCTAAGAGTTTCTATTGACTTTTAGTGAAGGTTTCAATGAACCATAGCTAGAGGTTGCTATTAGCTGTTGCAGGGGGTGTTCTTGAGCGATGGTTGGATTTGTTGTTGCCTATTGCTAAGGTTGTTCTTGTCCGTTTGTAGGGCTTGTTATTAACTGCTTCAAAGGGTTGCTGTTTTCAAGTGTTGCCGCTGACCATTGCCTCTGGTTGTTATTGATAGTTGCTATTGACAGATCCTAGGGTTTACTATTGTCTGTTGCTAAGAGGTCTTACTGATCACCGAAAATGGTTGTAATGAACCAAAGGTAAGAGTTGTTATTACTTGCCCCTAGGGGTGTTCATTATCGTGAGTAATGATTGTTACTAACTTTTGCTAAAGTTTTTGTTGACTGTTTTGAAAGGTTATTTTGACTGTTTCTGAGGTTTATTGCATTTTAAGTTTAGCTAAGGGTTGTTTTTAAGTGTTGCTGTTGACTGTTGCTTGTGGTTTTTATTGATCGTTGCTGAATTTTGCTATTGACAGATGCTTGCGGTTATTATTATCCGCTGCTATAAATTATCACTGACCGTTGGCAAAAGTTGTAATGGACCATAGGTAGAGGTTTTTATTACCAGTTGCTAAAGATGTTCCCAAACGATGGTATATGGATTGTTATTGACTATTGTTAAAGTTTTTGTTGACTGTTTCTGAGGGTTATTTTCAAGTGTTGCTAGTGACCATTGCTATAAGTTGTCATTGACAGATTTTATAGGGATTATATTTACAGTTGCTTTGCGTCGTAAGTGATTATTTGCTAAGGTTTTTATCAACTTTAAAAGGAACAGAGAGTATTTACGACGCACAAATATTTTTCTGGTAGATAACTGACAGAGAATGTGGTATATTGGAAAGAAAGTGAATGAAGGGAAAGAGGTGCCCCGCGACAGTGATAATAACAGTCTGCAAAAAAAGAATCGTAATTACAAAGGATTTAAGATTGGGATAAGGGCAAAAACACGTGGCCCATGCAGAAGAAAACGACCATCACACGAATTCTCCCCACATCATAGCCTGTATAGTCGGTATACAGGAACTCATTCCCTCGCTTACTCTCAAGGTCGTTAATCAATGTCCTCGCGCTGGCGTGATTATTCTTTCTCGTCGTTGAGGAGTAAAAAAAGACCTCGCTTTATTTTTTGTGTGTTCACCCCCAATTCTCTCTTCTTGTCACTGTCCTTATACTGGTCGTACTTTTTAGGCTATTCTAACCAAAATACAATCGGGTCTGAACATGAATGAGTAGGCAAAGGACAACGTGACGGAGAGGAGCACATAACGGAATGGCGAGACAAGGGCGACCGTGTAGGAGGACAATTAGGGCAGTTTCAACGTTGCAGGAAGTGACATCAGGTTGTCGTGTACCCTTCCAGCCATTGTTCGCGACACATGCCATCCTCACCTTCGTTCTTGCAATTGTGAAATCTCTCAGCTGTGAGATAAACCGCGGTTATCCAAAAAAATACACCACACTGTCAAAAACTGTTACTCTTGATATTGTAATAAGGGAAATTCTTAAATTAGTGAAAAAAATGTTTTTAGTCTATTCCTTTACTTCAATTAGGGGTGGACTGGAGAACTACTGCTTATATGGTAAGAGAAAAGGCTCAGGGGGATAAATTATGAAGGAGGATGAGAAAGAGAGCGTGGAAATTCGAAGAGGAACTAAGGGAGGGAAATGGGGTGGAGTTAGTGAGGAAGTATTACAAAGAGGTGGAAGGAAAAGGAAAGAGAGCAGCAGAGTTAACGCGTTGCCAAGAAGAAAGAAGAGAGTTTTTCAGAGATAAAGGGACAAGAGAAGAAGGAGATATAGATTATGAGGAATTGGAAAAAAGAGATAGAGAAGGAAAAGTAATGGAAATATGGGCGAGGATAGGGGAATCAAGATATAATAAATGGTATGAGGCGATGAGGAGAGAAGGACCGCTAAAATATCTGGAAGGAGAATGAGGGAAGAGAGATTGACAAGATTAGCTGAATGGAGACTAGAAATGAAGTAAAAGTAGTAATATATTGCGAGAGGTATGAGAAGACAAAATGCAGAGTATATGAATGGGTATAGGAAATATGGGAGCAAGTACGAGATGGTTTTATGAGAGGAAAGGAGGCTAAACTTATAAGAATCACAAATTATAATTATATGCATCAAATTAGAGAATAAGTAAGAATAGACGATGCGAAAAGGATGTGGTAAGGATGTAAAGGAACGGAAGTTATGTAAAGCCTGAGGGGACACATTATAAATAAAGCAAGTGCATTAGTTATGTCATTATGTGTATAATTCAAAGAGATCATTAATGCTGTAAAATAGTTTTGTGAAAAATTAGGTTGAATTAACAATAATTGTTAAAAGCAACAAATTGAGATTGATTAAATGGGAGAGGGTTTAATCATGGAGGTATCTTTTGAATAGAGTGAATGTCATATCGATTAGGAACGCTGAGCGGTATTCAAGCACCACATGAACACGATACGCTGGAACCTGTAGACGGCAGATGATTTATTTACTTTCCGTAAGCACAACTAGAGGCGAATCATGATGATTCGTTGAATCTCATAATCAGGGTCTCATGTCAACTACAGATTATTCAAGGTGATGGATAACGGATGCCATAAAATCGAATAATTGTTGCGTAACTGAATTAACGAACGATGATGTTTTTTCAAGCAAATAAATATATTTGAGATTGCAAAAGCTAACATCAGGTGTTAAAAGAACTGTTTTCTCAAATTTCCTGGAACGACAACTGTTTCTCAACGATAACTGTTTTCAAATTCAAGCCTATCAAACTGCGAAGAGATCTGTCGCGGCTGATTCGAAAAAAATTGCATTAATTTAGTATTTGAGTAGAAAGATGCAAAAAAAATAACATAATTTTGTCTATTACTCTTGATGGATCGAAATTGACCAAGAACAGGAGTAAATATTATGTGTTTAATGAGTAATCATAAAAATAAGTTTTCTCGTGGAATCGAAATTTCGGTGATGATAAAGTACGAGATTCGTCGTCAGGTCGCAAAGAAAATACTTTTTTTATGGAGCTTTCTTTCAAATTTCGAAAAAAAATGTCTGCATCTGATAACAAATGAACGTCAGCGACTGACCTCGTGTTTTTAGCTTCGCAGACATTTTCGCTGCGTGAGTAAATATTTTGTGTGTTTACTCAGAAGTCATGTAATATTTATTCGTGTTCTTAATCCAGATCTAGAGATGAGGATTTTTTCCTGATCTTATGAATTTCACCAATTTTTGGGAAGAAACTTCCAGATTTGATTCGCAAAGATACTTTTTTTTATTGTCGTTATTTTAAATTATTTTGTTTTATTATTTAAAGTTTAGGAACACATAAGTGTTAAGAATTATTTAATCTCAATTCGAAAGTAAGGCCATAATGATTCATTAATTATAAGACTGAATTTTTCCACATTGAATAGTTTGAAAATTGAAGGTACTTCAAATTTAACTATTTTTCATTCAAAGTTCCCAAAGCAATACATACAAATTTATTGATTCTGAGTTTTTGATTTTTCAAATTGAATAAGTGCAAATTGGAATCCATCGAAATTTAATAATATTGAACTTTTGCGTTTAGAATTAAATAATTGTAAACGATTTTAACTCGAAAGCAATCAAAATTGTACATTGCAGTAAAAAGTTGAACATAGGAAAAAGAGGAAAATAGTACAATTTTCAATGAAAAGGATTTTAAGTTGAATAATTTCGAGCTGGAAGGGTTTTAAATCAAACAGTTTGCGATGCTTTTGAATTGAAAATGTCCATTATTGAATAATTTCAGATAAAATACTCGAATTCAAACAAAAATGATTTCAAACTGAATGATTTCAAATGAAAGGATTTGAAAATAATACTGCATCTGTCATGTAATATTTATTCGTGTTTTTGGTCCACATCTGATGTTGAGGAGTTTCTCTTGATCTTGGAAATTTTACCAATTTTTATGAAGAAATTTTCTAAATTTGATTTGCTTTTTTTTATTCCTGTCCTTTTAAATTGGTCTGTGTTATTATTTGAATTTTAGGAACATATAAGTGTTAAAAATCATTCAATCTCAATTCGCAAGTAATGCCACAATGATTTATTAAATGTGAGACTGAATTTTTCCATATTGAATATTCGAAAATTGAAAGTGCTTCAAGTTAAAATATTTTTCATTTAAAGTTCTCAAAATAATACCTACAATTTCATTAATTGTGAGTTTCGATTTTTCCAGATTGAATGAGTGCGAATTAAAATCCATCGAAATTTAATAATTTTGAACTGAAAGCGTTTAGAATTGAACAATTATAAACCATTTCATCTCGAAAACATCAAAAATTTGATACCAGATTGAAAAGTTAAACATATGTAAACAGAAAAATAGTACAATTTTCAATTAAGAGAATTGGAATCTGAACAATTTGGAAATGGAAGGGTTTAAAATTTAATAGTTTGGAATGCTTTTAAATTGAAAATGTCCAGAACTGAATAATTTCACATTTAATATTTTAATTTCGGAATTAAAAAGGTTTGACTTTTAAAAATTTTGAATAATTTTAAATTTAAATCGTTTAAAATTGAATAATTTTAGATTAAAATTCTAAAGATAGGAATATTTGAAGTGGAAAAGAGTTTGAATAATTTAAAATTAATTGAGTGTTTGAAATGAAACAGTTTTGAATTCAAAGCGTTCAAAGTTTGAGTGTATGACAATAAGCTCTGAAATTTCTTCAATTTGAAATTGAATACTTTCCAATCGAGAAGTGTTAACATTGAGAAATTTCAAATTGATTTCAAAAATGTAAAATCTTGAAGAATTTCAAATTGAAAATTTCCAAAATTCAATAATTTCGGGCTAAAATTTTTCAAGGAGGTCAGTTTCAAATTAAAAGGATTTTCAAGTGAAATAATTCTTAAATGAAAAACTGCACCACCGAGGAATCTTAGATAATTATTTTCAAACTAGGACAATTTCAGTTCAAAAGAAATTTAAACATTATAATTTTTAAAGATTAGCATTAAATATTGATTAATTGGAAATTGAAAGTGTTTGAAATTTAAAATTTTCTAATGAAAACCTCTTAGAAATTAGAATAATTGAAATTTGATAAAATGTTTGAGATTAGAGACCTTTCAAATCAATGTTTGAAAATGGGATTATAAGCATTCAAACTCTTCTCATTCAAAATTTAATAAGTTGAAATTAAAAACTGTCAAAATTGAAAATTTTGTATTGACTTTATAATTATAATTCTTTAAAAAAGTCCTTCAAATGTAGATTCAATAATTTCAAATTTAAATATTTCAAAACTAAATAGTTTCACTTTGACATTAAAGAAATGAGACAACTTCAAATTGAAAAGATTGAATGAGAAATAATAGTTCTCAATTATAAAATGTTCAATTAGATTACAGTTTTCAGAATAAGACAATTTTAGATGAAAAGTAATTCAAATTTGATCACTATGAAATACTAGCGGTAAGAGATGAACTATTTCAAATGAAAAGCTGTCAAAAATTGAATAATTGAAAATTTATAAAGGTTTTGAAGTTGAACAATTTTCAATACAAAGTTTAAAAAACGACAACAAGCATTCAAACTTTTTCAATTTGAAATTCAAAGAGTTTGAATTAAAAACTGTCAGAATTGCAAATATTTGAATTGAATCTAGAGTTGTAAAATCTTGAAAGATTATAAATTACAAACGTTTAAAATTAAATAATTTCAGATTCAAAGCACGAAAATTGCCAATTGCTGATTTTCAAATTTAAATTGAAAAATTTCGAATTGAAAGCACAATTCGTTTTATTAATGACAGTTTAGAAGCTAAGTGTAAAATGAAATCATGTTCAATTCACAGTACATGAAATTTTTTAGGATCAGTTAAATTTTAAATCTTCAAAATTGTAAAAAAAAATTAGTAATTAATAATGCTCAAACTAATATTTCTGGAATAAGTATATTTGATATTTTACTCAGGTTCTTTCATTTTTTGTCAGTTGACAAGTTTCTCATTTTTTTAAGACTTGAAATGTTTGAAATAAAAGAGGCGCCTTCAAGTTTTTTCACTTCTGATATTTGTTCCATTTAAAGTATTTAATTGCAATGGTTATAATATTGGTGTATTCTCAAAATTGAGAAAGTTATTCTCTCACAAACAGCTCACCGAAAAAAATTGGGTGGTTGAGCCTAGCATTAATGCCAAGACCGTGATGAAAAATTTTGAAGTTTCGAATTTTTCAAATTCATTGGTGGTCATCCTCACGATATTTAATAAATAAATCTCAAACTTTTCTGTCAAAAAACGATGTATTTTTTCAAAATATACGTATAATTTTTTCCCCCTAATATAATCAAAACTGCAAAAGAAATCACGTCTAAGACGATTTTTGAGAAGAATATGAAATCGAAAAGAAAAATTTATTTTTATCCGAGCAGACTCTAATCTTAATAAATGATAGGCATTATTTACGACTACAATGTCTCCAAATTTCATGACCCTAGCTCTACTTGTTTTCGAGTTATTATAAGAAGAATATTGTCAAGACACACACACACACGCGTGGACATTTTATAAAAACCTCATTTTTGCACTCTCAAGATCGAATTATGTCAACATATGTCAATAAATGATGTTCAACAATTTTTATCGTTGCAAAACTTTCTGTCTGAAGAAGCAAAATTAGTTTTCGAGTACTTTACAATTTTTCAGCATAGACATTTCAAAAATGGCAAGTAGAATAATAGCACACATAAATTTTTCGATTTGATTTACCAAAGCTTATACAAATTGCATAAGGAGTTGCATCTGAAAATATTAAAAAATATATTGCGTTACATTGAGTGGTAAAAAAATTTATTGTGATAATCAATCCCAAGAAATCAAAAAATCCTTAAAGGTTCTGTTCTTGAATTTAGGGCTATTAAATTGCAAAGAGATCCGATACGGCCGATTTGAAAGAAAAAAGTTTCGTTAATTTAGTATTTAGGTAGAACGATGCCAAAAAACCATAATTTTGTCTATTTGTGCTCCTTGATTTGCTCTATTGATGGGAATTTTCGCAAAAACGCACCTAGAGAATTACTTTCTCTACTCTCTCTTCTCTCTTTCTATCTCTCTCTCTCTTTCTCTCTAGAATTACTCATAGAAATACTCTCGATGGATCGAAATTGACCAAGGACGTGAATAAATATTATGTGTTTGCTGAGTAATTATAAAAATCCGTTTTCTCGTTGAATGGAAATTTCTGTGTTGATAAAGTACGAGATTCGTCGTCATATCGCAAAGCAAATACTTTTTTTCACGCAGCTCTTTTTCGAATTTCAAACAAAATATATCTGCATCTGATAACAAATGAACGCCAGCGACTAACCTCTTGTTTTGAGCTTCGCAGAAATTTCCATTGCAGATTCAAAGTTTGAAAATTTCCAATTACCAATTTTCAAATTTAAATTGAATAATTTCGAATTGAAAGCGTAATTCGTTTTATTAATTACAGTTCAGAAGCTGAGTGTGAAATGAAATCATGTTGGATTGATAATGCATGAAATTCTTTAGGATCAATAAAATTTCAAATTTTCGGAATATTATATCGAAATGAAATCAGTAATTGAAAATTAATATTTTTGAAATAAGTATATTTGACGTTTCACTTAGGTTCTTTGATTTTCTTTCTCAGTTAATAAGTTATTAATTTTTTTATGACTTAAAATACTTTAAATAAACAGGACGCCTTAAACCATCTTCGTTTATCATATCAAATAGAATTATTTCATATATTATAAGAGTTGTATGACTTTTTCCCTTATAAATCTTTCAAGACTGTGAATTTTAACATTTCAAATCTTACTTGTTGATCAGGTTCCATCTTGAAACTTGGCACATTTAATTATAAGAAACTAAAATCGTTTGATGTTCAAAAACTTTGGATTGAAATCACGTATAAAAACGTTGAAAATGTTTTGGTTTCATTTCCAAATTTTTCAAAATTTCATAGCTAGAAAATAATTATATGTTTTAGTTAACAATATAACTAAAACCAATGCTTAGTTGAATAATTAATATTTAACTGAAATGTCTGAAATTTTATAATTTCAATTTACATTAGCACAAAATTGTAGTCCTCCAATATTTCGAACTAAAAGCCTGAAGAAATAAATTAGCTGCCGTTGATTTCTGTCGAGAGCCAATAGTTGTATTTGAACGTCAAAACTTGAAGAGTTTCAAATTTATATTCATGAATTTTATAATTTTAACCCTGCTGAAACTATTATTCACTTACCCTCAAAATCCACCCCATAAACTGGTGAAATGAGATTTATGCTATATATATATATATTATCTTTTGAAATAATACGATGTATAAAAATATATACTGATAATATTTAAGCTTCAGTTTAGAATTGGAAAATTCTCAACTTGAATTGCAAAAAATAGACAATATCAAATTTATAGCCTTCTCCAAAATTTTTAATTTAAAGGTTTTTAAACGTAAAAGTTGAAAATTTCAATTCTTTTTTCACAGTTGAGAGTTTTATATCTGAAGCAATGAAAATTTGACAGATTCAAAATAAAACTTTAAAAGTTGTAGACACAAAACAGGAAAGTTTAAGGGTGAATATTTTCTATTTTCAAATAGAAAATCGCAGTTTTTAATCTACGAAACTGAAATGACGCTTTGAATTTGCGGTACAATAACAAAATTAAAAATGTCGGAATGAATCATTCATAATTATTAATTTAATGCAGAATTAACCTGAAGAGAGGTATCACATTGCCCATGTGCATTAGGGTGGTCAAAAAAATTGAATATTTGTATTTTGCAAATCCTACCCCGTATATTTCTTCATTTTAATGAAAACATACTGCTTTCAACTCTCTTTAAATTAAAAAAAAATTTTTTTAGAAGTTTTACTAGGTTGTTTTCGATCTGAGAATGAATTTTCTTAGTTTTTGATTTAGAAAAAAATAATCCTAAAGCAACCTCTTACCCCTGGAAGGTATTTGTTAATAATTGAGAAATAAACCCTATATTTTATGAAACAAACAATTTTTTCGAAACTATTATGACGGAATTTTTCTAGCTCCTTCCAGGAACCACTAGGGAAATGGGTTGTGTTTTGAAAACCGGAAAATAAAGTTTGATCCTGAGCCAAAGAAAAAAATTAAAGAGAGAGCAAAAAGACCTCCGAACTTTGAAAAAAATCTCACGTCTTGCGCCAGGTGCTCAGAAGCACCATTCAGAGGTGAAATGAAAAAAGGAAGGTGAAAGTGACGTTTTAAATCCTCGGTGTTCATTATTTCGGCGGAGTCGCGTGCATCACCTGAAAAGCTTCTACATGCAGAGAAAAATGAAAGATTTCACTATCATGCTAATAAAAGAGAATATACACTAGGGTTCGATATTCCAATATTAACACGTGCCACTGGGCACTTGAGAATCCCAGAAATTTAACATGAGAAAATTTTGAATATTAGAAGAATTTGACTGATACTTCAGGATTTGATCGAATGTTACCAAAGTTTTCAGTAATTGAAGAGGAGTGTCTACGGAATAAAACAATATCAGTAAAACTCACTTCTAGCCCCCCTCAACCCCTACAACGCCGCCAATATGACCCAAAAATAAGAAACTACATTTTTATTGTTTGAATAAATGTTACTCATTCAAACAATTATTTTTTCCAAAAACTGTACAGAATAATCGTATTTTCTGAATGAAATGTAACAGTTGGTCATTGTTTGGAGTAGAAAAGTCTTTAAAGAGCATTTTGTGATTATTTGAAGAATTATTTATTGTCCTATCCTACACTACTCATTGTTGAATAATTACATAATTTTGATACTTTTCTCCTGATGTTTAAAAAAGTTTTATTTGTTTGAACATGACTTTATAGCAAATGAAAATTGTTTAAACAAATAAAAATTTGTTCGAAAATAGGAAAGAAGTATCGAAGTTATGTCAGTATTCAACAATAAGTACCATAGGATACCAATTTGAGAAGAAAGTGGACATCTCTGGCTCGATTTTGAATAATTTTGAAAATAAAGGATCATTAATCATTTATATAGTTACGTCATGTTTTTAGAAGAATTTACCACTCCAAATAATGATCAACTCTCACATTTAATTCAGAGAATACGATTATTTTTTATATTCTTTCGGAGGAAAAAACTGTTTAGAAAAGTTACATTTATTTAAATAATTGAAATTTGTTTGAAAAGTCATGAGGGACATTCAAATTGCCCATCAGTGATTAGTTGTATTGGAAATGACGGTAGAAAATGCTAAAAATTAACAATAATACGTCAAAATGTAGTTTTTGAATTTTTGGGTCATATTTGGGGTGTTGTCGGGGGAAAGGGGAGGTAACGGGGAATAAAAATGAAAGTTATTGATATGGGTTCATTTCATAGAAACTTCTCTTCAATATAATGATCAGAAGTATTCATTGGGTCAAATTATGAAAAATCAATTTGGATTCTTGATTTTTTTAATTTTCAAGAATTTCGTGACAAAATTTTTAAAATCTGAAAAATTCCACTGAAATTAGATAAATTAGAGTGAAAAACAATCAAAAGAATTTAAAAGAATTGAGGATCAATTATTAAGAATTCAAGTTGAATTCCAAATGATTTGAAATTAATTAGAAAAAAATAATATGAAATAATTCATTTATTTTAGTGAAATTTGAGTGAATTTAGGAAATTTTGAGGCGAAAAAAATGGAGAGAATTAGAAAATATTCCAGGGAATTCAAAAGAATTCAAGAAGATTCAGAAGTAAGTATAGACTTGAATATAATAGATTCAAAGAAACTCATGCGAATCCAAGATGAATTAAAAATAATTCAGGGTGATTTCAAAATATTTCATTAATTTAATTTGATTAATCATTGTTCTTGGATTTTCGGTTCCTTTTTTAATTTTCAAGGAATTCGTAGTTGAAATCATGTCCAAATTTGTTCGTTGGATTCTTAATTTCTTCTTAATTTCCAAGAATTGCTTCGTAAAATTTTAAAAAGCCAAAAAATTTCATTTAATTGAGATAAATGGAAACGAATAGAAATACGATGAAATTCAAAAGAATCCAATTGAATTTAAAAGAACTCAGGGTGATTTAAAGGAAATCAAACGAATACAAAAAAACTCAAAAGAATTGAAAAGAATTCAGGATGAATTAGTAAGAATTGAGGGTGGCTTTCGTTTCCAGTACCGATAGAGGTTAAACGTGTTTCTCAAGTGCTATCATTTTTTGGCTGGTGAAGAGGGGAGAGTTAAGTGAGTACAGTGAGGCTGTTGTGAGTAAGAGAGTCTGGTGTGAAAATGCAAGTGTCAATGAAGGAAGAGGTGGTAAGTTATTTCGTGACTGGAGATATAGAAAAGGTGATGAGAGTTTATTTTGAGGTTAAGTTGGGTGCTGTGAAAAACTGGGTGATCTGGCAGGGGTGGGAGTAGTTACGGTATGAGGGGTGAAAGATCAAGAGCGTGTAAATATAAAAAAAGTGAGTGGAACAGGGGGATAAATTTTTTTGGCTGAGTTCTTTGGGGTGCGGAAGAAAGTGAGGGACAAGGGAACTAGGAGTCGGGTGAAGAATGGTTCAATCTTGCTCAATGGATAAAGTGGAGCAGCATGCTGCTTGTGCGTAGTCTAATGTTTGACACCAGTGAGCGACAGCTGGAAGATGAATTCTCAGACGCGAACAGCGAAGCGAGTAGGAACAGGGAGGGAACGGAAGACAGAGGAAATATCGTGGGCAATGATGCAGGCAGTAAGGGCAATGCAAGGAGCAACGGGCTTAAAAAAGAAAAGACAAAGAGAAGAACGCCGGAGAGACATAAGGAAGGAGGGGGGACTTGTCCACTAAATTAGAAGATCTTATGGAAGGATTCAGGTAGGATACTTGGGGAAGATTACATGATATGAAGAGATAAGGGAGGGAAGTAAAGGTGAAGGTAAGCAAAGTGAGACGGAAATGGGAAGAATATGATGAATCATGAAAAGGGGAGAAGGAGAAGGTTTGGAGTAAATTGAAAAGCATAGATAGCAGGCAGAGAGAGAATGAGGGGGAAGGAAAAGGGGAAAGAATTCCATCAGGAAAGAGAGTGAGCAAACTAGAAATAAGGAATGAACATAAGGTGAAAGAGGTTGGAGGTTGTGGAGAATGGAAAGAATGTGGGGCGATCATGCATACGGAGAATGAAAGGTTGCGTTTGAGACTGAAGAATTTTGAAAGAAGAATGGAAGGGGAAGAAAGAGCAAGGAGAAAGAAGAATATGATAATTGGAAACATGAAAGTGGACAGTGAAATGGAGAGGAAGATATTGAGAACCTGATGAGAGACATTGGTTATAAAGTCACAGTGGGAAGCATAGAGAGACTAAAAGAGGAAGGAAGGAAAAACATGAATTTTTTTGGTAAATGTAGGGAATGAGGAGGAGAGGTATGGAGTTATCGAGAAGAAGCAGTTGCTGAAAGAAAAAAATAAAGGAATCGAAGGAGATCTAGCGTGATTGGAGAGGAAAAGAAAGTGGATGATCGAGTGGGAGGCATGGGCTGAGAGGAGTGAAGGAGGTAGAGTAAAGATTGAAAGAAAGAGGACATGAGTAAGCGGAGAAGTCTGGTTTTGAGACAATGAGGTAGAAGATCCGAGTGGGGAAAGGAAGCGAAAAGTGAATTGAAAAAAGGAAGTGGAGGTTAATGAGAATACAGGTATTACTATAGGGCTTATGAACGACAAGAGTAATTGAATGCAAGGAAGAAAGGAGAAAGTGCAAAAGAGAAGACGTGTAAGTAGCATTTTGGAGTGTGTCAGGATTGAAAAACAAGGACAAAGGATTCTGGGGTGAATAGCAATAAAGGGATGTGGTACTGATGATCGAAACGTGCGTGCATAAGAAGGTGTGTGAAAGTAGGAGAAGAAATGTCCTAAATGCATATACCTGAAAACAAGGGCGAGAAGTGTGGCACGAAGAAAGGGAGGTCTTTTCAATAAACTCGAAATATAAGAAAATGGATCGGGAGGGTAGGAGGCTTCTAGACATGTTGGGCGAAGCAGGATGGTTTATAAGTAACGGCAATACTGAGGGGTATGAAGAAGGGAAAATGACGTTTACAGGTAAAGAGGGCACTATAATAGATCACATTCTGGCTGAAGAAAGAATGAGGAAGCTGATGGTTAGAATGAAAGTGGACAAAGAGGTAGGCTCTGGCACTTCCCGGTATTAGCAGAGTAAGGATGAGGAGGACCAAAGCGCGGTAGGGGGAGAAAACTAAAAATGGGCAGTTGGTAGAAAGATAAGTTCAGGGAGCATAAAGCAAACATGGAGAATGATGAGGTGGTTCGGACGGCGAGTGTAGAGAAAGTAAAGAGAGGATGAAGGAAAGTGTAAAAAATTGAGGAAAGGGGAAATGGAGAAAAAAATTCAACACAAAAAAGATAGATGACGAGAGAATGTTAAGTAAAAAAAGGCAAAACGAAAGGAAAAGATAAATGGAAGAGGTCGATAAAGTGGTCAAGGAAGGGAGAGGATGGGAACTGATGAACGGCGGAGGACAAGGACGGCGGAAATGAAATTAGTGTGGAGGAGATGAATAAGCCGATTGCAATGCTGAGAAGAAACAAAGCAACAGACGAAAGTAATGTAGAGAACGAAGCACTGGAATATGGTTGACAAGGGGTGCACGAAGATATGAAGAGAATTTGCAAGAAGGTATAAAGAGGCGAAGGGTGGCCAAGGGAATGAAGACAAGGCTAAAAGTGCCTTCGATTATGAAAGGAGAGGGAAAAAAGTTAAGGGAATATAGAAGAATAACACTTATGTCAGTGGGCTATAAAATTTACGCGTAAGTGCTTAAGGAGAAGCTAGGAAGACAGGTGGACCAATAGGGAAGTATACCACATAACCAAATGGGTTTTAGGAAAGAGATATGAGCCACAGATAACATATACGTGTTCAACTCTTCAGTCAATGAATAGTTCTTGGGCAGAAGAAAGGGAAACTAGTTGCACTGCTTGTGGATTTTGAAGCAGCATTTGACTCCGTGAACAGGAGGATGCTACAGAAGGTCATGAAAGAGAGAGATCGATATTGGGAACAAGAAAGCTGTATTCACGAGCATACGCAGATGATGTAGTTCTAGTAGCGGGTGATGCAAGAGAGATGAATCTGATGATGAGAGCGTTTGAAGAGAATGCGAGAGAAGAAGATTTACGGGTGAATGTGAGTAAGACTAAGATCAAATGTTCCAGAAATTGAAAGTCTAGAGTATAGTAAGAATATGAGATAAATAGCAAGGTGATGGAGTTGGTGGAGGAGTTCTGCTACATAGGTTCTTGATTCTAAGCAGGAGGAAGAAACGAGCTGCAGGTGAGAAAGAGATTAGGAATGTGCGATTAAGTAATGGGACGAGTGTGAGGTATGGTGAAGAGAAGGTTTAAGGATGACTGGAGGATGAGACTGTGGATTTTCGACGTGCTAGAGTGATCAGCGTTTAGTTATGGAGTGGAAATTTGCAGATGAAAGGAGCCTAAGAGTGTGGAAAGTCTGCATGAGAGATTTCTGAGGTAAGACGTGGGGCTGTGTTGGAACTGCCCAGGTTATATGCTGATTGAAGAAATAGGACGAGAGGAAATGGCGGTCAGGCAACTCACAAGATCCTGTAATTTTGAGAAGAAACTGAGAAGGGGCGAAGTAAGCGAGATTCCACAAGCGTGTATCCGGGAGATTGTGGACAGAAAGTGGATGGGTAATGTGAGACGTTCAAAATGGGGGGATGAGAGATGCGAAATGAGGTTTGAATATGGTATGCAAGTTAGAGGAAGAGATGAGGGAAAGATAAGGAAAAGAAAGATGACGAACAATCTCGGAGTCAAGCTGCAACAGCTTGTATAGGATGTTAAAGAGTAGGTAGAAGCCAGGATACCTGAAAGAGATTGGAAAGGAAAGCAAATGGAAGAGAATGGTGAGATTGAGAATGGAAGATGGGGTAAGAGCATGTAGGTATTGGATGAATGAAGAGGAATATCTGTGTAGAGTATGTAGGTGTGATCGGGAATCATATTTGCATGTGTTAGAGAGGTGTACAGGTGAGGAAGGGAAAGGAGAGAGTATGGATGAGAGAATAGTGTGAGTTTTGAATGGGAATGGTCAGGGTGAGGAATGGATGAAGAAGCTGGAAGAGTTGATAGAAAAAGAGAGAAAGGTGGTTGCAGAATGTAGGAAAAACCAAAAAATTACTCTCAAAGAAGGAGAGTACGAAAGTAGTGCTGAGGAATTGATATAAAATATTTAGATTGATTGTGATGAGAAGAAATGGAAGTCCAGGGCAAAGTCGTAAGCATATAAGATCAAGAATAATGGTTGGTAGGGTAGTACATAAGGATTGTGAGCAAGAAAATATGTAATGGTTCTGTAAAGACCTTCTAACCCGTAAAATGGAAAGAGTATAAACAAAAAAAAAGAATTTAGGGTGAATTTCAAAAAAATTGAAATAAAATGAAAGAAATGTAATATAAAATGTTTCTTTGATTTCAGTAAAATTTGAGTGAATTTAGAAAAGTTCAAGGTGGATTAAAAAAAATTCAAAGTAATTCAAAAGAATTCAAAAAAATTCAGAAATAGGTGTAGTATTGAATTCAATAGATTCGATAAAATTCATACGAATCCAAGATAAATCAGAAATAATTCAGGGCGAATATAAAATAAATCAAATAGATGCTACAAAATTGTCTGAATTCAAGTAATTGAATTCAGAATAAATAAAAAATTTAATTCATTTTCAACGACCAACATTCAAATTTCAATTTTTCAAATTCAATATAATTTGATTTGGTCGTTCTATTCTTGGTTTTTTTCATTGCAAAGAATTTTGCAGTTAATCCGTATTAGTAACCTGGACTCCATTGAAAGCAGATAAATTGGAGTGAATAGAAATCTGATGAAATTTACAAGAATTTAAGGTGGATTTGAAAGTCTTCAGCGTGAATCAAAATCCAAAAATGATCTACTGAAATCAGTGAGTCTGTAGTTAGTCCTTGGGTTTTCTCTTCTAATTTATTGAAAAAAGTATCTATAGTGATTCTTGATTTAAGAAATGAATATAGCGATTTTATCTTCAAAAAGTGACTAAAAAGTGACGTGAGAAAAATGAGTTGTTTTTTTCAGGTGAATTATAGCTAAAAATACATTTTAAAGTACTATAGAAATCTTTAAACTATAAAAAATACTTATTTTTTATATACTTCTGAAATCATATTTTTTTGGTCACACGGTATAAAGATTTTCAATTCATTCAGTATGAAGAATATTCTCCTTATATTGTTAAAGAAATTCTTTGCATATTGTTCCAGAAGAAAGAATTTTTAGGGACTATCTTAGACAATTAATTGTAATGAAATTCCAACTTTTCGCATTCTAAGCCCGATAATATTGTCAAAAATATTTCTTGCTTCATAAAATTTAGGGCTCATTTTTCAATGAATGAAAAATGCTTCCTAGGGATGTGAAAATCTTTTAGCTTGAAACTTGTATTCTTTAAAATTCAAAACTAAGAGAATTCATTTACTGACATAAAACGGCCTAACGGAACCTCTGAACAATTTTTCAGAAATAAAATTTATAGCTGCATTTTTTCACCAAAAATGAAGCAATATAGAGAGTAAGCGTTTGCAAAATTCAAAATTTCCAATTCCATTTTTTTTTGGGTGCAATGATGTGCATTATTTTAATTTCTGTGAACTAAATTAAAAAACTGCAGCCATTGTTACTAAACTTGCAATAACAGTACTTGGGGACGTAATTGGTTGGAATGAAATCCAATATCGAGGACCTTGAACATCGTAAAAGTCGTAGAGCTCGTAACATTCGGTCGTTAACGCTTCCTTATTTTCAATCGTATTCTGCTGAGCTGGACGTCAGCAACCGTAGACACGCGCACCCTGTCGAAGCTCGTTTCCGGCTTGCGTAATGACCCATTCTGATATTACTTCGTTTTTGTCGATTAAGACACCGAGAGCAGAAACGCAAAAGTTACGATTTAGAGTCAAGTTTCTTTCAACAAAAAATAGAGATATCAAATCAAATTTTGAGTATTCCCACAATTTTCAAAGGAAAATATAGATCCTGAAACAACTCCAGGCTATAAGTAGCTTCTCTTAAAAATTCTGGAATTCTCGAGATTCTTGCAGAACTTCCACACTTGCAAAAATCAAAAAACTGAAATAATTCTTTGAAGATAACACAGTCATACACATAGAAATGGTTCATGCTGCCCTGATTGTTGACATTGGAGTCGGTCGGCTATATATCCAAGGCCATTTTAGACAAGAACCAAAGTCGGACTTATATTGGAATTTGAGTGGACATCCATATCTACAGCAGTGTCTCGCCTGTGTCAACATCCAGGGCACCTTCACGCGGTGACGGCGGGCAACAGAGCAATTCCGTTATCCGACTGAGTCCCCGGATCACGCCGCTGATCCCGTCATGGCAGGCACAGGTGGAAAACGTTTTACGAGACAGGGATTCGAATACTCAGAATCGGCGACTGGTCAGGGTGAAAAAGCGAGCTCGTAAGCTTCGTCATCATGCTATCGCAGCTCTATAATGGTTGGTAACTCGGCTAATGTAGAGTTGAACACAACAAGAAAAAAGGGCGAAGTCGTCTCGCAGTCACATAACTGTGATTCAGATCATAACGTCTTTTGTTATATTAGCTCCGAAATAAGCTCTTCGCAGAAAAACATCGATGACGACATTCGTGAAACTTTCAAGGAAATTTTTGTATGGAAATGGATAAGATAGGAATGAAGGAGTGGGTTTCTAACATCATCTCTAATGGTTGCAAAAAAAGGCCGAATCGTTGAAAAAAAAGATAGGAATAGAGAGTATATTAGGTGCTCTATTCCAACTTTCTGGAAACGTCCTCGCCGCAAAGAAGATTGTTTCAATTGTTACAATCAAATCAAGGGTTTCAACGTTAAAAATAAAAAGAAAATTGTTTACATCAGTGTTGCGTTGGTAATAACCTCAATTTTTGCTGTGCAAAAAAATGGCAAAACTGATTCTGGTCGTGTACTTGAAGATATAGAAAGGAATGGAAATTGATGGAGAGTCTGCTAATGAGTCTGAAACTGAGATTGATGATGACCACAAAAGTGAGACAGACTGGGCTCCAATCACCAAAAAATCGTTAATTCCATCCTTGGTATCACAGCTTGAATTGATGATTTCATGCAAGATTTAGGTTTACCTAAAGACGGTTCAGAGTTATTAGCTTCATTTTTGAAAGGAAAAAATCTTTTAGAACCCAAAACAAGAGTATCCGTTTATCGAAACAGAGAATCACAGTTTCGCAAATACTTCATGAAAGATGAAAATTCATCGCTAGTACTTTGAACTGATATAAAAGGTCTTATCAATGAAGAGAAAGCGAATTGCTATGATGCTAAAGATTTAAGACTTTTCATAGATTCTTCTACGCAAAGTGTGAAGGCTTTTTTACTACACAATACAAACGCATATGCTCCAATTTTCTTGAGCCCACTCTACTTTCATGCAGAAAAAATATGAAAATATGGAAGTGCTTTTGCAGAAAATAAACTACGATACTCAACAGTGGCACATTTGTAGAGGTATAAAAATATTTTCAATTTTGCCTGGACAACAGTCTGGATTCATAAAACATCCTTGCTATTTGTGCTTGTGGGACAGTAGAGATCGTGCAAATCAGTATAAGAAGAAATGGCTAACAAGATCATCATTCGCACCTGGTACATGTAACATCAATCATGAGTCTTTAGTAAATCCATCGAAAATTCTGATTCATCCTCTCCACATTAACCTCGGACTTATAAAACAGTTTGTAAAAGCTCTTGATAAAACTGGACAATGTTTTCAATGCCTCGTCAAAAAATTACCTAAACTATTTGAGGCTAAATTTAAAGAAGGAGTATACGATGGACCACAAATCAGAATTATGTTGAGAGATACTACCTCGTTAGTATAATGAACCGATTAGAAAGAAAAGCCCGGCCTAGTTTTAAGGCAGTGGATCAGAACTTCTTGAGAAATACAGAAAGTCCTGAATACAAACAAGTCGTTTCAAAAATGATTACAGACTTTCGAACGTTCGGATGTCTTATGAACTTGAAATAACATTTTCTGTACTCCCATTTTGATGACTTTCTCGACAATTTCGGGAACTTCAGCGAAGAGCAAGGCGAACGGTTCCACCAAGATATCAAGATAATGGAAATTTGTTACCAAGGAAGATGGGACAAAAATATAATGGCAGACTTCTGTTGGATGCTGAAGAGAAACACAGAAAAATATGATGGGAAGCGCAAACGGAACCCATTGCACAGATCATTCGATCAAAAAAGAACCTATTGTGGTTCAAAAAAGAAAATGACTAAAATACTATCTATCTGTCATTTGTTATTTATTATTTATAATTTTTTAGGTTATGTGGTTATTAGGATTTCAAGTTATAGGGTAAATAGGTTGTGGGGTCAAGGGGTGAAGGGGTCGAAAGGTCCTAGGGTTAAGAGATTATGAGTTTCAATATATTAAGTATGATTGACTAACTGGGCTTAAATTATAAGATTTTTCAAAGTTATGTCAAAAACCTGACATGATTGGGTGAAATGGACTTCAGTTTCGGATTCAGCGATAACAAAAACATATAATGAGGATGGCCTGACCCCCAGGGCACACTTATTTTTTATTTTTGTGTAGCTGTAAAGATTTTTTGAGGTTATGTCGAAGACCTGATATGATGTGGTGAAATGGACTTCAGACTCGGTTTCAGCGACCCCAAAAACATGTAATAAACATGGTCTGACTCCTAGGCCAGAAATTTTTTTTTTGTGTAGCTGTGTAATAAACAGGAGATATGAACTTCTTGTGATTTTTTGACTCTTAATGGGAGAAGATTTTCATGCGAGAACAGGAAATAGATGAAGAACAGAATAGGGAGAAGAGCAAGGAAGAAAATCTAAAGACAAGATACTAAATGGGGTAAGAGAAAAGGTCAGGGAACTAGAAACTGTTATTAGAGGGTGAAAAGAGTAATTAAAATAAGGAAAAATGGAAGTAAAGGTAAAAACAACATGAACAGGGGATTCGTCAATAGAAAAAAAAGGAAAATTCAAGGAAGAGGTGAAGAATATGAAAACGAGAGAAGGAAATGTAAACTATGGAATGGAAATGATAATAGGAGGAATAAAAAGATTATGAGAGGCCACAGGCAAGAAAGAAGGCAGTAAAGGAGGAGTTAGAAATAGATATGATAAGGAATATAAAGAGAAGAAGAAGGAAGTGAGAAAGGAATTAGGAAGATGGAGAGAAGGGAAAAGTAGTGGACTGAAATATAACTGAAAGAAAGGAATATACTGAGATGTGTGATAAAAAACAGAGAAAGAAAATGAAAGGTTTGAAGAAGAGGTGGAGAGGGCTAGGACGGGAGAAAAAGTTTAGAAAGTAGTTAACAGAGAGAGAAGAAGAAGGGAAAAAGTAAACCAGGATATCGAGATGATAGAATGAAAAAAAATATTCTATAGATTTGCTAAGAGACGTAGAGGAGAAATTTAGAAAGGAAGGAATAGAAGGAAGAAAAATAGACAAGGTAAAGGACATAATAAGGGAGGTCAGAAAAACCGTAAGGGGACACATTATGAATAAAAAATATGTCAGCACCTACCAGGCAATTCAAAAATCAGACATCGATTGATTTCTAATCAAGTTCGACCGGATATCGTCTGAGGCATTATTTAAATATTTTATTTTCATTCGTATTCCAGAAACTTCGCATTTCAGGTTTTCGAAGCATTTTATTTTTTCATAATTACGATTTTTCAGGTTTCTGAAATATTTAGGCGTTTGCAAATCAACACCTGTTTTTAAAAGTCTCTGTACATTTTCAAAGTGTAGGAAAGATCTTCGAATATTATGGAATATTTCAGTAGATTGTAAAATAAATTAATAATGATAAAAGAACCATTAATGATTGATGCATGTCAAAAAACTAAAATTCTTATGAAAGATACTCAAATAGTCAAAAAGATTTTGAAAGACTTTGCAACCGATTCTTTGGTTCAAAATTACATCCAATAGCGGCATCAGTCGCTCTTTGATTTCCCGCATGTCAAGTCGACTATTATTTTTCAGATTTGTTTCAACTCTGCTTCAATTAATATATTCGACTGAATACATTATACTATTATTCGTCAATGGAATCATCAGGTACTTTCAAATTAGTACCTCAATTTCCCTGCTTGTTTTGTTTGTAGAATGTTAAAGCGTTTCTTCTATTGTTCCTTATCGATTTTCTCTAACCCAATCCAATTTCCAATTTATATTCAGTTAAGGCATACACTAAACACTGTTGGGTCATATTGAATTGGACAAACGACCTATTGATACATAGTAATTACGGCTCGAGCTTAACGTTCTCCATTTACTCGTTTCCTCATATTTTGCTTGCGATTCCTAGTTCTGGTACAATTTTCAATTCTTGTTTATTCACTATTTGGATGTAATCAGTTCTGTTGTGTTCACGAATTAACTATTATAATTATCGTATTTCATTAGTTAGTTAACATTCGAAATGATTATTTTAATCCTCATTTTATCCAATTACCATAATGATACTTTAGGAGAAAATCGTCTCCATTTGGTCTACAAAATGTGAATTATGTACCGGTAAATGCTAATCGAACATGAAAATTAGGCGGATTGCATATGTTCGGTGTATAATTGTTATAAATACATATGAAATCCAATACGACAGCTATAAATAGAGATTTATTTTTGGAAAAGCTTCCACAGTTTTGTTTACTTATTTGAGTAATAGAAGCTTTTGATACAAACGTAATTTTACATGTTTCAACCAAATAGTATAAAATGTTTTATAGCTTGGAATTCTTGAATCAAATCCATCCTCAAGGATGCACCGACTATAGAAAATTGATACTTTCCAAATTTATAGAATTCCAATAAACAATTATTTTGTAACTCGCTTTTTTCGGAAGAATGAGGCAAGATACGGAAGAAGTCATGAGAAAAAAGTTGTTTCCCTAAAAAAAAGATCTAGAAAAATCATGTCAACACTTCCTGTATCTTGCACTTTTTTAAATATTTTCGCAAGAATATGAATGAAGTCGGCTTTAATCGGCAGAGATAATGTTGGATCAACAAAAATACTTTTATTTAAAAATATGTTCACAGTATGACAGTAGATTTCCGCCTAAGAATTTTCTGTTCTACGTCGTAGTTTAAATGAAGACCATAAAAACATAGACATATCTGCAAACAGTCTGAACAAAGGTTTCAGCAACACAGCTTTTAATTGACGTAAGATTGGATTAACTTTGTTCTGTTGACTTTTTCCGTATCTCGTCTCGTAAGTCTGGCCTAAACCAGTTTTAACTTAAAAGGGTTTGCACGTGTCTGTTTCTTTCTGATTATAGTTTAGGAATACATGCCAATTATTCTAAGTCTAATATGAAATGATTCGTTCGGACACTTTTTCAAGAAGCCCAATTTTTATTTTTTCTTCACGAATTTTGTAGCATATTGAGAGCCCATGGAAAGCAAACCTTTATTTGCTGAAAGTCTTTCATCTTTCATGTTGAGTGAGAAGTATCGGGTGCAGTTCCGAATAGCTGAATTCTCCGATTTTATTTAAACTCCGCATACTTATGTACTTTGATGTGCTGATTACGAATTTGATAGTGAAAATTGGCGACTGGGCCATCTTCATGGTGAAACAATGAAAAAACCATAAGTCATAGTTGCGTTTATCTCAGCCAATATGCAAAATTTCGCAAAATTTTCTGACAAAAGTTGTAGCTCCCATTGAGGTACATATTTTTTGTTTTGAATATTTTTTTCTGCGAGTGATAGTTTCCGAAACAGTTAGTGATACATCTAACGATCAACTATTTTGGTACTGTGCGTTACCGTGGCAACAAGCCCTAAGTGGCGACAAGAGTAATTAGGCACCTCTGTGACTAATTACAGAAATAATGCTGGT
>JAUMHM010000087.1:13113461-13126699 GCA_032362435.1 Melikaiella ostensackeni | reverse complement strand
AGATGGAGAATAAGATAATGACTAAAGTATATATATATATATATATATATATATATATGCTTGGATAGAAAATCATAATATTCATTACTTGAAAAATTCTTCATCAATCAGTTTGCTTTCGTAGAAAAAAATGAAGATCTTCATTGCTGCTTTCCTCTTCACGATTCTGGTTTTCCTGAATTCCATGCGTAAATATAATGTTTAATTTTCAGTTTAAAGTTTTTTCCCCGATTTTTTTTTTCTTAATTTTAAGACTTTCTCAATTTATTGCAATTTTTTATGGAGTTAATGCAGAAATAATGTAATTTCACAAGGCTGAAACTACAATATTGCGTCAAAAGATAAGTTACATCATTCACTTTGTAGTAAACTATCATTCTCCATCAGCAACAACAACTGTGTTGATTCTTCTCCGTAAAAACATTGTCTAATAGCTATTCATCTGCAACAACAACTTTTTCAACTGAAACTGGACTTGCTCTGTTTGTAAAACATACTTCATGTGTAACAAGTTGCGCCTAATCTGTAGCTGAGTCTCTTGGCAAACAATTCCAATGAGCAAATTTTAGAATAATGATTTTCCTCTAAAGAAGATGGACAAAAAATGAAATAGAAATAGCTGGTATGAGAAGAAGGATTGTCTTTCGGAAAAAATTCTTCATTCTGGGGACTCACCAGCCCGAAGGCTCCTGCTCATCACCATTTTTCTGTAAAAAATAAAACATATATCTTCAAAGTTAAAACGTGTACTTACGCTTGCAAACGTAACACATTGTTTCGCTCGAAGCAGCTGCTGTTACAGTATAAACCGTTTTTTTAAATCCGATGCAGATCTTACAAATGGAACAAGTGTAAATTACAGTTGCGTTTACAAGCAGAACTGCTGTAGTTGAAGAAAAAGCAGTTCATAGTGACGCATAAAATGTTCCTCTAGATTTTATAGTCGTACTGAAGCTTTCGATAGATAAAACTGCTTTTTGGCGAATGAAGTGTTTGTATTTACCAATTAATCACATAGTTTTTTATATTTTGCTGAAAGCCTTTCGCAGTCGGTACAGTTGTGTTCAAGGTAAAAACAATTGTTCTCAAATAATATTTAGATGTTACCTATGAACATAGCTTACTTACAATGTTTCCTATAAGACTATTGTTTTACAAATGGAACAAATAGTTTTATAGGTGACATCGATATTACAAATGAAATAATTGTTTTTAAAAATTAGGAGAGTTTGTTGATTGTAAAAAATTTTTAATTAGCCAGAAGCAGTCATGTTTGTTATAAAACTCAGATAAAATAAGGACAGATAATTTTCGTGATTAAAAAGAATATTCTGCTGATAACGCGCCGGCACACGAAGTCCCGCAGATTTTTGGGGACGACTTTCGTTGAAACTTTATTTCCTGTGAGCATGTCTCAAGTAATGATGACAATGATATTTCCGCTTATGAACCAACTGTCGTCTATAGATGGCAAAAACAGTTGGCTAAGTTGTGTTGAAATCAAACATCATGATTATGATGATTACACCGACCATAAAAATTGAAATATTCAGTATCTCAGAGATAACCTGAACTCTTGAATTAGAGCATTAAAACTCTGTGCCTCCTTCAATAAAAAACAACGGAATAATGTGTTTTGATACCGTTCTTAATTTCAAATCTATATTTAACATTTCTCACTATACGTGTGCAAAATAATTCAATTCTTATGTCAGATTTTTCGTGCAGGTTCTAATAGCCTGTTGTACTTCGATATCCTCAATGTTCGACTACCTTGAATTAAGTCATAAAAAGGAAAAAGATCTCTGAGACTTTTCCTAGAGAAGAAATAATTCAAATAATACCTTAAATTTAACTGAAAACAACCTGAATTGGACTGACATTTTCGCTTGAGAATTTTTGGGATTTTGTTTTGGCAGGGACAGCAAAGTGGGGTACTTATATATTGGAATTTTAGCTTTATTAGTTACATTTTTAAACTCACGGGGCCCTACGCCAATCAGGGTGAAAACCGGAGTTTATGAGGTTCATATGAAAATTCTTTGTAATATGTAAGTGTTCTCCCAATTCGCAAAACATACGAGTGTGACGCTTGACACTAACATTCCTTATGACTTAAAGAAGGTTCACACGTTAAAAAATTTATATTTCCCCCTTAGTGTTTGGATATTCATGCAAACAGAAAATTCTAGGAATAGGATGTGATTGAGAAGATTCATTCGAGAGCCATATTTCACTCTCCATTGTTCAGAATCTGCGCACATCAGTGGACCTTATTTTCTCTCTGCATGACGACGTCGCTTGAGCCGATTGGTGTCTTATTTTTCGGCCATACAGCACTGTCATTAATTGTCACTCAAAATTAAATGACTTTCAGGACGGGATTTCACTGGTTTCGAAGGTTGCCTTTCATTACAATAATTATTCCACGAGCTGTTCTTCTACATTACAGGACTTGTTTTTATTACGCGTTCACAAAGAGTTTTTGAAGCCTTCTTATAGAACACCTGTTTAACAGTCGGAACTTGGGGTACCCATGAAATGTGAACAATTCTTTAGCTATCAAAAAAACTATCACCATTGCTTTGAATGTCGACTTCCTCAGCCATGCTTACTTTTGTCTCGATGAGCTCGAACTGTTCTAATGCATGGATTGGCGGTCAGTTTCAATAACACATTGGAAAAAACTATGATTTTGTAACAGGTTATCACATTTTCCAAAAACTTTGAATCATTTTCGATATTCTCCGTAACGTCAGCGCAAACGTTGCTTCGAGTTTCCTCTTGCTCAGAAGTGAGCAATTTCGACACCATTTCAGCACAAACTTTTTTCATTTGCAAATTTTCTATCAAAATTTGTCTAAAAGTTTCTTTATCAACGTCCACTAAGTCAACAATTGCTCGAATGCTCAGGCATCGATTTCTTCGAATAATTTTACTCTCTTTTTCGATGTTACCGTCGGTTTGCGATGTGCGAGGACGGCCGGGACGCGAATCACCTTCAATCACTTCCCTCCCCTCCTTACATTTTTTAAGCCAATCGAAAATTCAAAAAGGAGATAGACACTCATCATCATAAACTTCCTCTAACGAAATTCACGTTTCTGCAGCGAATTTTCCAAGATTCACAAGAAACTTCACGTTGATGCGCTGTTCTACTTTCACACTCAACATATTTCGGGCGGAGATCAGGTAGACGGTCAACTTCGAACAAAGGTTGTTGTTTCTACGTTGTTGATGATACTTTATTGAACTTTTTGACAGTTCTTCAGTATTAGAGACATCTGACTGCCAAACCTGTACTTGAATGTTGTTGCATCTTCTATCGTCGATTGTCTATCGAAACGGAAGGAAGAACGGTTAATTAGGAGTCAGGACAAATCTCGGGTCAGCGATTGGCCATTTAAGTGACGCGCGTTAATTTAAAAATCTAGTAAAGTGCTATACTTTTTTCAGTATTTCTGAGGACTAAGAAGCATTTTAAATAAATAAATCATAAAATATTATTTCTCAAATTCTTTTGATTCTTATTGTAATATTTTCTATGTCTGGCTTTACGTGATCTTAGCGAATAATAAATTAGGCAAGATTTAAAAAAATAGATTTTCATATGAAACTAGAATCATTTTCAAAAATTTGGAAAAACTTCCGGTATCACGTAATTTCAACAAATTATAAATAAAAAAGAAGATTTTAATTGAAATCTAAAAAAAATTGAAGTATCTAAAACATTAAAGTTATAAAAAATCTCCTGATTTTATGCATTCTTCAAAATTATGCAAAAAAAATATATATTTAAAAAGAAATGTTTTGCTTTGAAAAATGAAAAAGTTAAGCTTGCTCTGTTCCGTTATTGCTGAAGTTTTACTTCTGACGTGCGTGGTTTCCACGCACACAGTTGTTCAGACTTGACTGCTTTTGTCTGCCCCCCTGTGCGTCCCTTGATACCTCTTACTGAAGCTCATCACAAGGACAGTCAGCGCCGTATCAGAAGTTGTTTATATCGCGACTCTTTGCGCGTATACTTTCGTACGTGCAAAAGTATATTTAATTTTTCGATATTATGGCTGAATCAAAGAAATAGTATATTATGCAACATGAGCGTAAAATGCGTTTTTACACATCCATATTAGTGCGCAGAACTAGAGTATTTTACTTTCATTTTACGCACTAATATAGGTGTGAAAAAACGCATTTTAAGCACACTACGTTAAGAATAACTTTTCTGCCCATTAACGAAAAATATCTGATTTTGCAAAAATTTAAAGACGACGAATTATGAAATGCGATCTCAAGTGAATACAAAATCAGTGAACGTTTTTCACGGAAAATTGTTCAGTGCGCCAATGATTTTGATTTGAGAAACAAAAAAAAACAATGGGATCTGCTGACAATGCTGATTTAGAGGCCGCTTTATTATTATGGTTTATCCAAAAGCGAGACTCGTGTTAACCGATTTCGGCGAAGATGCTTCAGCAAAAAGCTGAAGTTTTCAATAAATTGCTGAAAGGGCCAGCAGCTTTTGGAGTAAGTTGTTGAAAACGTATGCATTCGAAGATAAATACTGAATTTAGCAATAATATAACAATAATTTTAAATAGTTTACTGGCTAATGCATTATTTTTAAACTCTAAACTATATCTGTTGATTTACGATTTTACAGCTATATTCGTCCGAAAACAGCTACTTTTGAGCTGAATTTCTTCCAACAGTTTAAGTCTATTATTATTCACTCAGTAAAGACATCAAAATCAAAAATTGTGCGTACTGAACAAGAGTTCTATGTACTCAAGCATTGTGTCATTCAGCCTCAGGACTTCCAAAATAATTTGGAGTGCCAGCAGAAGGTAGATTTTCAAACTACATCGCGTTGTCAAAATCACAAGAAAATGGCGTTGAAATTTGTTTTTTTCGAATCAAGAGAGAGAATGATTTTCTTACAATATAAGGATACTTTTCAACTTCGTATGATTGATAAATAAAACCATGAAATACGCAGCTTCTCAACTATTTTGGTTAGGTTGGTAAGTACAATATAAAATATAAATTCAGGTCTGTATTTTCGGTACAATTTTGAACTATCTTTTTTAGGAACATAGGGAGGGTTACAAATTTTTGTGTTTTTGGTTATGTTTTCAGTTAGGTCAGTATATGGGACATGGGGTAATGTGGCACATCAGGTCTCTGTTTTTGGTTAAGACAGTGTATTTGAAGTAATACTGAACATGGGGTAATGTCGGACTTGGGTATTGTGGCATGTAGGGTTTATCTTTTTGGTTAGATCAGTATATTTATTACAATATTTTACTTTCTATTCTAAAAACATCCTCGATTCCTGAAATACCGTCCGCGGCGGAGAGATCTTTTTATGATATACAGAGAAATTCTTGTGCGTGAATCGATTTTTCATAACTTGAATGTTCATAATCAAAACAAAATAAGGGTTGTGAAAAAAAACATTGAGAATTCCAGTGGTTTCCACTTTCGTCTCAGCTGAAAGTACAATCTTAACACACGTTAATGATTAACATATCTTAAGCTAGAATTCTCCGTATCGAATTAGCCCTAAAAAACTGTTAAAACTATTTGAAAATTACTCGAGAAAACATTGCTCGACGGTGAGTAAAGTCGATTGAGATAGAGGGAAAAGCGAGGATGCTATGTATCCTCCATCGGGAAGATCTTCAACGTTTAAGTTAATACAAGCGGCAGCCCTCTTAGAGAGTCGTGTTCAAGCAAACCAAGGCAAGGTTCAGGATTCTAAGCCTTGTAATATTGCCGCAATCTTCGCAAAGTTGGAACAGGGCGCGAACTTTTCGTGACAATTAAGAGCCCTCTCTCGTTTGCTTCCCCTCCTTCACCCTTAAACCCCTGACATCCCCATAAACTGCTGCACACCTAGCCCAGAGGGATTTTCGAGCGTGAGTCGTGACACTTAAATACGTCGACACCGACGGTAACTCTGGGTAAACTATTTCGTGGCGTTGAATAGCTCTAGCCGGGCTAACGATGCTTCAGCCCCTCGTGCCCTCGGTGCTTGGGACTTACAAGTTTATTAACCCTGGCTCAGTAGCAAGGAAAGCACGACCGCTCTCAAGTCTTGGAAATACAAACTCATTTTTCGAGTGGAGTTGCATCATTTGTTATATTTGACAAGCGAAATATTATGTAGTTCAAATGGAGGTAACTCTTCATCATGTTTCGTAGAGCGAAGTTTTAGTAGAAATGTTGGATATGCAATGATTATATTCAGAATAAATAAATAAGCATAACTTAAAGTCTCAAAGGGTCTCTATGAACTCAGGTAATAAATAGATTCTAGAGTCAAAACTCTAAGGATTTGAAGGACTGTCAAACTCGTTCTTAGATACGTTAATTAGACTGAGCGTCATCATCGGAACGTAAAGTCTTGCCTCAGAGTATTCATTCTTTTTGCATTTTAAATCGAAAGTATTTCTCGGACTCAATACAGAATACCTCCGATTAAAGTGTATACGCCATTTATTAAATGAATCTTAGTGATATATTTAGCATCGACTGGTGTTTTCACCTTGCGTGTGTTTGTGTGTCAAACCCCTTTTCTATGCCCTTTTTTATTCGTCTTCCATTTATTTAACATTTCATTATCTGTACATTGACAACGGATAAAATTCAGTTCAATGTGTTTGTCTCTGCAATAAAATTATTACTCTGAATCAATAACTTATTTAGGAGAAGTAGCATTTGAGGACCCTGAAAACGCATCACGTTTTTATATATCTGGAAGTCCGTCCTCTAAAATTTGAGTCCACCACACGCACACACCGGGTTATGCGATCATACCAGAGTAAGGAGTGTCTCAATTAGCCATTTGAATCTCCCAAATGGTGTTGATTTGATTTGATTTTATTACAACCCAACAGTTTACAAGAAAACCACTTACAGGGTTGCATTCAATTGTACATACAGGATCCGTATTTAAGTGAATTTAATCTAAACCGTGAGTATTGTTATATTAATAGATTTAATGCTTTCACGATGATTCATTATGATAAAAGGAGGTGTTTCGGGTTTCAATCGTGTGCAAAACTACGAATCTTGCCGACGTTTCTGAAGAAGTGGACTGCAATATTCTTATACTATATTAATAACTCATACTTACAATATTAATCATTGCTGCTTATTTTTATTGATTATAATTTTTTTTATATGCGGTCGTGCTTGTTGTGTAAATGTATTCAGAGACATGCCAAATATATCAATATTAACTACTATATAACATAAATCATTCACGTTTCTACAAAGTTTGTGAATAGGCGAGTAGTACAATGTATTATTTGACGTTGGTAGAAGATACAGAAGAAAATTATCTCTGATGTTTTTTTGAGGTACATTAAAAGGGATTGATTCCAAAATGTCAGGGCATTCGATCATTCCGTTTAATACTTCAGAAACAAATCCTAGTGAAAGTAGTAAATGTCTTTCTTGAATTGTAATTGGCTCAAACCTTTCACAGAGTTGCATATCGTCACTTCCTCTGACGGGATAAACACCGTCTTTTTCACACTAAAAATTTTAGGAATCTCTTCTGTATCTTCTCTAATGCTTCCTTTACTATTTAGGTATGTGGACTCCATATCACGGATCGTATTCTATCTTTGAGCGTACGCAAGCATTAAATAGGTCTGTAAGAGTTCTTGTGCTTCGTAGATTTTTACATAAACGATAGCTGAGGATCATATAAAAGACCCAAATCATTCGCTAATTAGACTCTTCTTAATTCTGTTCCTTCGAGTTCGTATGAAAAATAAATAGGTAGAATTTTCCTTGTAAAAGTCAAAATCTGGCACTTATTAACATTCATAGATAAACCCATTTCTCTACACCATTGGAGAAACTTCATCGGCCCTACTTGTAGCGTTATACAAGCTCTAACACAGGTTATTCCCATGAAAACTTCACTATCATCTACAAATAAAATCTTATTAATTTGAGAAGAGTAGCCGGCATCATTGAAGAATATTGTGAAGATAATTGACCCTAAATTAGACCCTTGTGGCATCCAAGAAGAGGATGTAAGTGCATACGAACTACAGCTATCAATTTGCACATAAAGTTTGCGATTTGATAGAAAATTCTGAATAACAATGATCTAGTTTCCAGGAAGGTCCATAGATTGTAGTTTCTCGAATGTAATGTGATGACCTAATTTGTCAAACCACTTCGCGATATCCAGGTGTATTACATCAACATGGTTTTCATTTGCAATAGAGTTAGCCACGAATTATGTGAATACAATTAAGTTAGTGATTGTTGATCGACCAGCAACAAATCCATGTTGACACTCTCTTATGTGCGCTCTTATAGATGCTGTTATAAAGCCCGCTAAGCAAGATCCAAAGACTTTTGAAAAATTGTTTATAATTGATATTGGTCTATAATCCTTTATCTCATTTTCGTTTCCTGCTTCAAAAACAGGACAAACTCTGGCCTCTTTTCATACTGCAGGGTAGGTGCCTTTTTCAAGTACCAAGTTATATATAAAGCAAAGTGGCTTTGCCAGAGATCCCGCACAGTCTTCTACTAGAAAACTCGGAACCAAATCCCTACCTAAAGTAAGTTTATTCGGTAATCATTTTTAGCTTTTTCGATTTCGAGTAGCCCAAATTAAGCTTATAACTCATATAATCGCTATCAAATTAGGTATCAAAAGCCTTGATTGCTTAGCAGGTTTATACACACTGTTAAAATAAGTAGCAAATGAGTCGACAATCGGTACAGGATCCTGAAAAGCATTTCCGTTATACTGCATAATACCTGGAATCCTAGATTCCTTTTTTAACCCTCCTGCATAGGACCAGAAATTCTTGGGGTTTTTTTGTAGCGTATTTTCGCACTCTGTTGTGTACACATTATAGTCTCCGTCTATCAATTTCTTTATTTCGGATCTAAGTGATGTAAAATAATTATTCAGTGATATTAAATCGATGTCTTTATTTTTTTGTCGTAACTTCTCTCTGATTTTAAGTTGAGAAATTAGCTGTTTTGAGTACCGTTTCGGAAATCGACTCTCTTTTTCGTTATTATTGAATTTAGGTAAATTTAGGTAGATATTTTTCGATATGAGTGAAGATCGATACCCAAAAATATGCTTTCTCAGGCTGAAGACTCTAGCACAATATGATGGGTGTTCAGAAAAATGGAATCAAACACTACAGAGTAGAGAAATTTTTGCAAAAATAAGTGTAGGGGATGTATGGGACTCCCTGACTTCGACCACTTAAGGTAATAACAAGTTCGTCAAATCTAGATGGCAAGTTTGACCTTCTAGGTAGTACCAAGCACCATTCATAATTTTTTCTTAGTAGTCAGGCAGACCACAATTTTATAGTCTGTTTGAATGTTCACAGATGATCAGACTCACTATCAGGATGATCAAATTCACACTCTAGGATTGTTAATTTTGACCATCCACAGCGTGTATGTACTTTCAAACCATTCAAAAGTGTCAGCGTCACGATTCCTACCGAAGATCCATTGTCGTGTTTGGCGTGTTACACAGATTTTTAGTTAGTTTAGACCACTTGTTGATATTGCCGAATATGCGTGGAAAATGAAGTGAATGAAGAGAACATAGTGGAGAGCGAATTAAGTGTTTTTGTTTGTTTCTTGGATTCGATGCTTCAAAGGGACTGAGAACAAGGGAGTGACTCGAAAATTAGTGCGTATTTTCAATATTTTCGACCGCAAAAGTGCTTAAAATTTCATCACTCATTGATTGAGAAGCAAAAGTTACGAGATTTGTTATACGCATTTATATCAATTTCTGAATTTTCCAGTGTTCAAAATGTTTCAATTCAGTCCAGTGACGCCCTTTCTCTATTCTCTTGTGCTCGAAGTAATATCTTGTTTATATGCAATCATGTCTCATTCATTTTACACTTCAAAAATGATAAAAAACGCTTTCAGATTTGATGAATTTTATACCAGTCTTTAGGTTTTCAAGGTTTTATTTATTAATTTCAATTCCAATCTCTCGTCTATCTTACTCTCACGAATAGATATGTAGGTAGGAGAAGAAGGAGGAAAGACAGCAGAGTCGTCAGCGACTTTCACATGCGGTTCAATTTTGTGTACTACTAATCACCTCCGCGTTACCTGTCGGCAAGGTAGTTTTCATATTGGAAATAAAACTTGAAAAAAAAAAACAACTAGAACTAGACAACTTATCTTTTTTTGGGCAACAAGATATTGAGCTCGTTTTTTTTGCAGAACTGACTTTCGAATTCATCAACTTTTCAGATAAATAAATAAATGTACAATTTGGGGCGAATGTTGAATTTTAGACATTTGTGGTTTTACCAAGTTCGACATTTCAGATATCAAAACTTGTGACTTTCCGCAAACTTATTTATAAATGCCTAATTTATCGAGTGAACGAAAAATGAATTCAAAAATCACCCACTCTACCAAATTTAAAATTTCTAAATTCCAAAAATGGGTTGCTTGCAAATTTATTCATAAATTCGAAATTTATCCGGTGACCCAAAATAAATTTCATAATTATGCACTCCATCCAATTTGAAATCCCATAATTGGATTCTTCGAAAATTCATTTCCGAATTGCAGATTTATCAATTCGACAAAAAATAAATTCTAAGTTTGAAGTTCGAAATCTTGGTTCCCTGTAGATTTATTTCTGAACTATTGATTCATCACTTTGCCAATAATAATCCAACCTCGGAATTTCAAAACGTGATTCTTTGCAAATTTACTTCAAAATTAGAGACTTATCAATGCGCAAAGAAGTAAATTCTTAAAGCTACCAAATTTATCAAATTTGAAATTCCAAAATTATTTGGAAATTTGTTTATGGATTTTTTATTCATTCAGCGGCCAAAAGTAAATTTCAAAATTACCCACCGTGCCAAATTTGAAAATCTAAAATTCTAAAACTAAGTTGTTTTCAAATTCGTTCATGAATTTCAAATTTATCCAGTACCAAAAATAAATTTAAAAATTACCCACCTCACCCAATTTGAAATTCCCAAATTGGATTCTTTGAAGATTCATTTCGGAAATATAGATTTATCAATTATCCAAAAAATAAATTGTAACTTTGGAGTTCGAAAACTTGGATCTTTGTAGATTCATTTCTGAACTATAGATTCATGAATTTGCCAAAAAATAATTTCAACTTTGGAATGTCAAAACTTGGTTCTTTGCAAATTTACTTCGAAATTATAGACTTATCAATTCGCCAAGAAATAAATTTTTGAAGTTATTAAATTCACCAAATTCGCAATTCGAAAATTGTTTGGAAATTTTTCAATTAATATTTCATTCATCTAGCGACCAAAAGTAAATTTTTAAATGAAATTTTGGAGTTACCAAATTTTGAAAAATCAGAATTTGAAATTCGGCGCAGTATGTAACTTTGAAATTCACTTTTCGTCGCTGGAAGAACCTTAAATTTATGAACAATTTTGGACTTTCAAACTTGGTAAGTTCGACAATTTATTATTTGGCGAATTGATGAATGTATAGTTTCAGAATAAATTTACAAAGATCAAAGTTTTCAAACTCCGAAGTCAGAATTTTTTTTGGCGAATTGATAAATCTATAATTCCAAAATAAATTGTTGAAGAATTCAATTTGGGAAATTCAAATAAGGTGAGGTGGATAACTTTGAAATTCACTTTTCGTCCCTAGATAAATCTAAAATTTATTAACAAATTCGCCTACAATTTTGGAATTACAAACTTGGTAAGTTCATCGATTCATTATTTGGCGAATTGATAAATCTGTAATTCCGAAATAAATTTTCAAAGAATCCAATTTTGGATATTTAAAATTGGGTGAAGTGAGTAATTATGAAATTTATTTTTGGTCCCTGGATAAATTGGAATTTATAAACAAATTCGCAACCAACCCATTTTTAGGAATTGTCCATTGTTTCACTTTTGCATAGTGTTTGTTCTGTCACGACTAACATTTATATAAATGATAGACTGTCACTGATTACAAAGTTTGATAGATGTAGAGAGGTGGGAAGTCTTATGCTTTGAAAGCCGAACTTTGAAACGATGGGAATGGTTAACGAAATAGGTACAAAGGAATCTGCGATAGTGTGAATCCTACCTCGAATGCGAGTAAAGCTGGTAATTTCTGCTGGAAATTTGATTGAATGTACTCACAAACATCTCCTGATCATTGCTTTATGACAATTCAAGTACGTTTTTGCTTCGTAGAAATTCTTTCAAGTCCTAACCCATTTCACAAACACGTATTTAGCAATCACCCTCACTACCGCGAAGTCAAACAATCTTCAAGATATAATTATTAGCTTACAAAAATCGTCTACTGCATTATAATATGAACTCTAAATCGCAAAACTCCAAACTCCCTAAATGATTAAGAGTCAGCCTCAAAAGAAGTAATTAGAAGCAAAATTAGCTTTTTCTTCATGATGTGTAATTTGAGAAATCGTTTAAAGCAACCCTCTCTCACATTCTTGCGAGCAATAAAGTCTTTGAGTTCAAGAGAAGCCAAATTACGTCGTTCTTGCTCAAGGGGGTGAAAACGTAATTGGTACCGTTTTTGAAAGTTTCAAAGCAACTTATTCTCTCAAACGTTTCTTCCCTCACACCCTTAACGGATTTTTCTCCCTCATGTAAGGAGTAAGCCACTACAGGTACCAATCAGTCATTCAGGAAGCCTTGAGTAGCTCGGGTATAGTGAAGGGCTTGAGAAAAGTTTAACTTTATGAATCACGAAGCATACATTATAAGGGGGAGGGTCTATGTAACCCCATCACTATCCATCGGCCACTGATCGGAGTCTTCTTCACGACTATGAGGAAGGCGGACCTTAGGCAGGTGCCCAGATATGAGTCATTAGTCACTGTCTCACACAGAAGCGACTTACTCGGTTTTTAAATTAATAGCCTCGTTTTTGCGATATTTATTACGCTTATACTTATATAAACTTCTTGCAACGTCGCATCATAGAGTGCAAAGAAGGTAGCCGCTATTTGTTTTTAGTCTCAAAATCATATATAGTAAATCTCATTTTTGTATATTAATATTGAAATTAACTGTGGTACCGTAAGTCGAGGCTGAGCGGGACATATGAGATTTTTCTCAATGAATTACACGAACAAATGATAATTAGATATTAGTGCTTTAAGGGGGTGTTCTCATGGAACGGTTTCAGAAAATCGATTTTTTTTTTCATTTATTCAAAGATAAGGGATCTAG
>JAUMHM010000087.1:13096162-13113361 GCA_032362435.1 Melikaiella ostensackeni | reverse complement strand
ATCAATTATAGTTTTCTCACAGTAAAATTCCAAAAAACGCTTCGAAATACGGCCAATCCATGAGAACACCCCCTTAAATGTATAATTTCTAACCCCTTTTTGCATATCGTGAAATTCAACTATAAGTAAATCTGTCATTGTAATCCATAGTGTGTCTGTCATTACTCCTCAGGGTGGGGCTAAGGTGTCCATTTTCAACAAAAAGCCAAAAAAATGATATTCTGTAATACTGGATGACTAAATATTATGAATTATGAATTTTGTTCGTTATTTGAAAGTAAATTAAACTAATATGATGAGTAGAAACTAAATCTATTATACTATTACTTATATACTTATTTTCAGTAAAAGCATGACCTAATTTGTTGCTTCACGTCATGAGCATAACGTCTTGCAAGTACAGTTTTCCAAACGTCTCTTAATCGACTCAACCAAAACGCAGAAAATGACAACCTTATATGAATATTATTTTCGTCAAAACATCCTAATGAAACTGAACCAAACAATCTTTATAATAAAATTTGACATCTACTTTACTGAAAACAATAAAAAATGTTTCGGATTTTCATTCAAAGAAAGAGAAATCAATTTATCAAATATAAAATTATGAGTGGCCCGGTTTTCCCAGCGTGTCTCGGTTAGCCCCGGCTTACGGTAATCCTCCAATTCATTTATTCAGTCCATTTACATTAAAGCTCATATCTTTCAGTTCGCTTTTGACGTGTTTTTCATCTCACAAATTTTTCTGTCGTATTAATGTGACACTTTTTAGTATACGTCAGTTTGACATCTTATAAAATTGTCTTCCCACTTAAAGTTGTTCCGGCAAAATTTCTTTGTTTTATCTGCGAAAATATCCATGTTAATGAATCTTTAGTTGTGAATCTTCGAAATGGAACTACATATTTGGAGAAAAAGTTCAAAATTACATCATTTTAAATTGTAAAAATTGAAAAAAGAAATATTCAATTGCAAATTATAAAAACTGATGTATTTTAAACTGCGAATCTATAAAATTGAATGGATTTTAATTTAACATCTTCAACATTAAATAGTTTTCAATTTTGAGACTTCAGAATTAAACTCCTTCGATAAAATAATTCTAAATTCGATGACTCTATGCTATAAATATTCTAAATAATTGAATCTTCAATTGAAAATGATACGAATTGATGAATTTTGAATTGCAAATCTATAATATAAGATGGATTCCAATTTTAAATCTTCAACATCGAAATGTTTTTAATTTGATACTTAAAAATTGAATAATTTTAGAATTTATATCTTCAAAATCAGATGATTTTCTATTCTAAATCTTCAAAATTGAATAATTTTTCAACCTGAAGTCCTCAAAATTGAACAATTCCAGAGAAACATTCAAAATTGAATCATTTACTATTCTCCACATTATATATTGATGTCTTTGATAGCAAATGTTCAAAATTAAAGAATTTCCCCTTGTTAATCTTTAAATTAAACTACAGGTCTCAAAACGTTAAGAATGACTTCATTTTAAACGACTACTATGTCGAACTTAAGAATCTTAAATTGGAAGTCATTTAAATTGATAGATTTTGAACTGCAAACCTATAAAATTAAATAAATTTCGATTTCACATCTTCAAAATTAAATAATTTTTAATTTTAAAACTTTAGAATTGAACTTTTTCAAAAAAATCATTTTCAATTATATGATTCTATACTATGAACATTCTAAACAAATGGATCTTCAATTGGAAAACATACAAATTGATAAATTTTTAATTGCAAATCTATAATAATAAATAGATTTTAATTTTAAATCTTCAACATTGAATTATTTTCAATTTTAAATTTTAAAATTCATATCTTCAGAATCAAGTGATTTTCTGTTCTAAATCTTCAAAATGGAATAATTTTTTAATCTGAATTTCTCAAAATTAAACTGTTCCAGAAAAACATTCAAAATTGCATCATTTTCTATTCTCCCTGCTAAATATTAATGTCTATAATTGCAAATATTCAAAATTGAAAAATTTCGTCTTGAAAATCTTTCAAATTGAACTACATGCTTCAAAACGTTGAAAATGACTTCGTTTCAAAGGATAACCATTTGAGATTAGAGAATCTTTAATTGAAAATCATACAAATTGATGAAGTTGAACTGCAAATCTATAATTAGAAAATTAGAAATGTTCAAAATTAAAGAATTTTCCCTTGTAAATCTTTAAAATTGAACAACATGTTTCAAAACGTTAGGAATGGCTTCATTTTAAACGATAACCATGTTAAATTAGAGAATGTTCAATTGGAAGTCATTTGAATTGATGAATTTTAAACTGAGAATCTATAAAACTGAGTAAATTTTAATTTTGTATCTTCAAAATTAAATAACTTTCAATTTTAAAACTTTAGAATTGAACTTTTTAAAGAAATCTTTCCAAGTAATATCATTCTAAACTATGAACACTCTAAATGAATGAGTCTTCAATTGGAAACCTTACAAATTGATAGATTTCAAATCGCAAATCTATAAAATTAAATAAATTGAAAATTTAAATCTCCCAAATTCAATTATTTTCAATTTGAAATCTTCAAAATTGTATAATTTTCAAATTAAAAGCGTCGAAATCGGATAATTTTCGATTCTAAATCATAAAAATTGAATAATTTTTTAAGTTGAAGCGATCGAAATTGAACTATTTCAGAAAAGCATTCTAAATTGCATCATTTTCTATTCTTCCCAATAAATGTTGATGTCTTCGAATGCAGCTATGGAAAATTTAAGGATTTTCCATTGTACATCTTTAAAATTGAACTACATATTTAGAAACGTCAAAAATGACTTTATTTCAAACGGTAAACATTTCAAATTAATAAATCTTCAATTATAAATCATTCAAATTAATGGATTTCCATTCGAAAACCTATAAAGCTGAATAAGATTCAACTCCAAATCTTCAAAATTAAATATTTTTCAATTTAAAAGCCTAGAATTGAACTTTCTCAAAAAAATCATTTCAAATTACATCATTCTAAACTATAAACATGTCAAATAAATGAACCTTCAATTGGAAATAAGACAAATTATTAATAAATTTTAAATCTACAAATTTGAATAAATTTAAAATTTAAATCTTCCAAATTCAATAATTTTCAATTTGAAATCTTTAAAATTAAATAACTTTCAAATAAAAATCTTCAAAATCGGATAATTTTCGATTCTAAATCATAAAAATTGAATAATTTTTGAATTTGAAATAATCAAAATTGAACTATTCCAGATGAACATTAAAAAATGCATCATTTTCTATTCTTCCCAATGAATTTTGATGTCTTCAATTGCAACTATGCAAAATTAAAGGATTTTCCATTGTAAATCTTCAAAATTGAACTACATATTTAGAAACGTCAAAAATGACTTTATTTTAAACGGTAAACGTTTTAAGTTAATGAATCTTCAATTAGAAATCATTCAAATTGATGGATTTCCAATTGAAAATCTATAAAGCTAAATAAGATTCAATTCTAAATCTTCAAAATTAAATATTTTTCAATTTAAAACCCTAGAATTGAACTTTCTCAAAAAAATCATTTTAAATTACATCATTCTAAACTATAAACATGCCAAATGAATAAACCTTCAATTGGAAATCATACAAGTTGATAAATTTCAAATTCACAAAATCGAATAAATTAAAAATTTAAATCTTCAAAATTCAATTATTTTCAATTTGAAATCTTCAAAATTAAATAACTTTCAAATAAAAATCTTTAAAATCGGATAATTTTCGATTCTAAATCATAAAAATTGAATAAATTTTGAATTCGAAGTAATCAAAATTGAACTATTCCAGATAAGCATTGAAAAATGCATCATTTTCTATTCTTCCCAATGAATTTTGATGTCTTCAATTGCAACTATGCAAAATTAAGGGATTTTTTATTGTAAATCTTTAAAATTGAACTACATATTCAGAAACGTCAAAAATGACTTTATTTTAAACGGTAAACAATTCAAATTAATAAATCTTCAATTAGAAATCATTGAATTGATGGCTTTCCAATTGGAAATCTATAAAGCTGAATAAGATTCAATTCCAAATCTTCAAAATTGAATATTTTTCAATTTTAAAACCTCAGAATTGAACTTTTTCGAAAAAATCATTTTAAATTACATCATTCTAAACCATAGACATGCCAAATTAATGAATCTTCAATTGAAAATCATACAAATTGATCAATTAAAAATTGCAAATCTATAAAAATGAATAAATTAGAAATTTAAATTTTCAAAATTCAATTATTTTCAATTTGAAATCTTTAAAATTAAATAACTTTCAAATAAAAATCTTCAAAATCGGATAATTTTCTATTCTAAATCATAAAAATTGAATAATTTTTGAATTTGAAGTAATTAAAATTGAACTATTCCAGAAAAGCATTCAAAATTACATCATTTTCTATTCTTTCCAATAAACGTTGGTCTTCAATTGCAAATATTTAAAATAAAAAAATTTTCCATTGCGAATCCTCAAAATTAAACTACATATTTCAGAATATTAAAAATGACTTCATTTCATGGTGAACATTCTAAATTAATGAATCGTGCATTGAAAATCACGAAAATTTATAAGTTTTGAATTTAAAATTTAAAAATTGGAGTTAATGTATATCACAATTCTTTAAAACTGAATAATTTTGCATTTTAAATCTTCAAAATTAAATATTTTCCAATTTTACATCTTCAAGGTCGAATAATTTCAAATTTTAGATCTTAAAAATTGAACAATTCCAAGAAGAAGCGTTCAAAATTGCATCATTTTCTATTTTACACATTAAATATTGAAGAGTCTCCGATCGTAAATGCTTAGAATTGAAGAATTTTTCGATGTAAATCATCAAATTTGAACATATTCCAAAAAGAAGTTCAAAATTACATCATTTGAAGCTCTTTATATTTCAAATGAATGAATCTTGAATTGGAAATCATGAAGATTGTTGAATTTCAAATTGAAATTGTATAGAATTGAATATGATTTTTTTTTTCAATTTACAAGATTAGGATAGAAAACCCTTGACTTTTGATCTCCAAATTTAGGGAAATTTAAGAATTTTGTTTGTATATCATTAAAGTCCTAGAGTTTTCAAGTGGGAATCTTCAAAATTGAATTATTCCATAAAAAATTAAAATTTCATCATTTTAAATGACATAGATTCAACACAAAAGAATCATCAATTTAAAATCTTCAACTTAGACCTATTTCGAAAAGATGTTCAAAGTTTCATGATTTTAAACTTCAAATATTCTAAATTGTTTAAGTTGCCGATTAAAATTAAAATTGTATGAGAGCCGATCTAGGTATTTCAATATTTATTTCCATTCATAATTGTTATTAATTATATTTCATAGCAATTTAAATTCAAGCATATATTTTAATTTCATAATGAGGCAATCAAAACAAGAAACTTGTTATAAGCGCGTTTTTTAGCTAGTAGATGACAAAATGCAAATTGTAGAATAACAATTAGCTTGACATTATTTCCGAGATTTTTTCGTTATTTTTTGAACAAGGTATACGAAAAGTTTGAATTTGGTACTTAATGTGTTTTGAAAGAACAGAAAGGTTCAAATTATCGGTTACAGAATAAAAATATTTGATGTTTTTGTAATTTTCTCCTGGGTTCATTCGAAAAAATACAATTGATACAGAAATACTAGATCTACAGTTTTTTGTCGTTTTTCCTCTCAATAAATTTATCGAATAATGAAATGAGAATTCTTAAAGATAAACCTAATTTTTCTTATTATAATTTCATTACACAAAAAAATTTAACTTATTTTTTAGGAAAAATTTTTCCGGATACTTGCAACTGTAATGTAAAAACGTGACCAAAATTTAGACAATGAATTGCTAATGGTCCAAATCGAAAGTTTTCGTTTCGTAACTCTCTGATAATTATCGAAACGAACATAGTTCTATTTGTAAATACTGGAATACCTCAGAACATATTTTGATGTTTTTGAACGCATTTTTCTATCGAAAATATTATACTTTATTAGAATCACCATATTTGAAATTTTCGGACATGCATTGGACCCAATGTTTTCTCCTTTTATGTGAGAGTTTCATTTATGATTTTTCGAAAGTTGGTAAAGGAGAAAATTGTGTCAAATATTTGTGAATTTTAATGCCGCATATTAGGTTACATCGAAGAATTCTTATCAAAACAGACAAACTAAAAAAATGCTTATCTTATGAACAAAGGTTCAAAATAAAAGAATTGAACTATGCGTCCACTGAGACACAATTGCAGGCTTCTCGTTCGATCAGTGAAGCTAAGCAGCACTTGTCAAGATTACTCTCTAGAAAATATTCAAAAAGATTAAAATGAGATGGTTCAAAAGAGGCTAACTTCAAAAATCCATTACAGGAGCACGAAAATGAGCACTATAATCAGATGAAATTTTAGAGTGTCCACCTTGACCCGTAATCTTAATTTCTGTTTTAAGCTTCAAATGTATCAAAATTCCTTCTAAGATATTAAGAAGTTCCATTCTAGGATAATAGTATTTATATTCGGAATTAAGATTCTTAAAAAGCTCTTTTAAAAAAAAACTGCAGCCCTTCAATCTTTCTAACAGAAAGTATTGAATAAAAATAAGAACAAAAATTATGAAAGCTGCTGCAAGAACCAAAATAGGGGTAGCTTGAGTAGCGGTGCTTCTGAGTGGAGATCGATAAGAAGAGATTATCTCTAAGGACTTAATTTGTGATCCGTTTCTCAAGCCTTTTTTTTCAACCCCTTTTCACCCTTAACTGCATTTACTCTTTCAAGAATAGCAGGAAA
The DNA here is from genome assembly GCA_032362435.1 of Melikaiella ostensackeni. Lineage (NCBI taxonomy): Eukaryota > Metazoa > Arthropoda > Insecta > Hymenoptera > Cynipidae > Melikaiella > Melikaiella ostensackeni. The sequence goes on along the minus strand of JAUMHM010000087.1, from coordinate 13,106,531 downwards.
ATATAGGTTGAATCTGACGGTTCCATTTTTTTTGTATAGACTTTCGAAAGATGATTTTGAAAAAAAGTTTCGGTCTAATTTATAGTGAGAGCAGAGTGATATTCGTTACTCAGTATCTGAGAGGAAATCGAACAAAGAACAAAGCGGGTTTCACTTACCTGGAAAGTACATTTCAGTTTCTGAGGACTGTTAATGAATCGCCCGCATGATCTGCGATCAGACCATTTCTATCATTTAACTCGAAACCGTTTGAGGAGTCGAATTCGCTTGAAAAGTTTCTCAAAGATTTGAAATGGAAAACCTATTCCAACTGTAAATATGATTACAAAAAGTCTCTTGAAAGAGTACCGTGAGCCGGCGCTAAGCATAGCATGCGGGGAAAGGCGGTGCACCCTTGGTTCTCTATTTCTGAATGCTATATTTGCTTCTTCTGGGTAAAAAAATACAGGCTTGTAACTAACAATTATAAATCTTCAACTAAAAAACGTTAAAAAAAGCATTATCGCGTTTGAAATGCAGAATTAGGTGTGTGCCACTTGACCCCGGCTTATGATTCTCAAATTATATATTAAAAATAATCAATGAATGAGGTATTTAATATATAGCAGAACATATTAGAAATTTTATAGAATAATGATTTATTTTTCATTATTAAAGTAAATAATTGTATAGGCCAATTTTACTTTACGTCGAAGATAAGCACATTTTGGGTTTTTTAAAAGTAAAATTGAAGAGAAAATCTTTTTAGTGATGCGAATTAACGGATCTGTATGCTTCCGAGAAATTCAGGGATAATGGAAACAACTTCATATTTAATAACCCTTCTCCGCTATCTTCATAAACCACGTACTAACTTTGAAAACAACGAGGAAGCTATCACTCCTTCTCACTCCCCAAGTCAGCTGAATTACACAGTGCCTGCCGAACTTTCAGAAATCCCAGGCGCCACAGCCTATTAGTTGGAAAATTCTACCACCGTAATTTTCTCGGATTACAGCCTTCGAATCGTCATCTACTAATGTATGTATGATTTATGACACTCTCCCTCTTACGAACTTGAGAATCTTCAAGATCCTTCACAAATTAGAAACCGTACCAATCTTATAAGCCTAATATAACCGACGTCAATCCTCACGTCATTGTCTACAAACAGCGGAAACGGAAGCCCTAGCCTACAACTTCTCACCTCTATGGTGACCTAGCCTACTACTCGAGCCACTTTGTCATTGCTTTCCATTCCATTACTTTATATTTCCTCCCTTTCTTCTGATCTACCACCTTCCCATACTTAAAGTCGCTCCTTTTTCTACCACTATTTTACAATATTCGTTGCTCAACTAAAATTTTCACTTATCATCTCTGGAACAAGCTTACATGCAAGTGAGATGAAGCCAAAATGATGGGACACTGGAACTCCCCTTGAAATAAGCCTATTCATGTCCATACAAACTCACCAACTTGCCATCATCTATTTTTCTCTTTTTTATTCACCTTATCGTCTCTAACTGAATCTTTACTAACACGTGGTGCCCCAGCACTCCTTCGCCCCACACTACCATTTTTCCCTTCCTCTGCTTTTCACTTCTGCATACTTTGCTCTAAATACTTTCCTCTGTCACGTTCACCCTTGCTCTGCTGTACACTTCTGCACTTAACTCCTACCACTTTTCTTCTCCGTTTTTTGCATTCCTCTCCTCGTGCTACCCTTCGTTCTTTTTCGTCTCCGGCTATTTCCATTTTCCTCCTCCCTTTTCTAAACCATTCATGAATTTCTTTTTCCTGTCAGTTGGATCCTCTCCCATCCATATCCCCCTGTCCCTTTCTCTCTTCGCCTTCTCTAGTGACCTTCCCATATCCCTCTCCGCCTTTAAGTCATTTAGAAATTCCTCCTGCTGCCTTTTTGAGGCGTCCACTAGCTTTCACTCATCTCTTCTCTCCCTCTCTCAGCCGAGCTGATTCTTCCTTTCGTCGCCTCTTGGCCTGCTGTCGTTGCTGCTCTCACTCCGCTCCCTTTCTCCTTCCCATGTTCTGCTGTCTCCGCCTCTCACACCTCTCCCTCACTTAACACTCTCATCCAGCTGAGTTAATTTACCTCCGCCACCGCTTGAGCCAAAACCACGTCAAAACCTTCAAATTCTGCCTGACTCAACCTACTTTTCCTCCACTCGGTGGCGCTGGCACAGCGTCCTTCTGGTACTGCAATCTAACCTCACTTTCACACGTGCTACTTCTCATTCAGTCACTTCTTATCAACAACTGCCTCTCCCCTTTCTCTGCTTCACTTTCCCAGAATCAAGGAACCTTTTTTCGGAGCAGAACGTTCAGGCATCGTTTAGGCCAGAACGTTCAGGCATCGTTTAGGCGCGGCCGTTTGGATGCCGCCATTTGGACGCGGGACATTTAGGCGCGGGACGCTTAGGCGCCAGGACGTTTAGCCACCAGGTCGTTTAGGCGCGCAGCCGTTTAGCCGCCACGACTTTGAGGCATCGAGCTATTGAATTTCATTTGCGTATCGATTATAAGTTTTGGGGAAACTAGGAAAAAGTGGGTTTCTTTCAAGTCATCCTCGATAGGGTCACAGAAATAATGTAGGCCACATATCTTCCCCTTTCCAACGTCTCATGGGGGTTGAAAAAGCACCCCTGTGACTCAAGACGTTTCGCCGATCTGACGGTTGAACGTCCGGCGCCTAAAGTTCCAGCGCCTAAACTGCGCAGCACCTAAATGTCCGGCGACTAAATGTCTCGGCGCCTAAACGTCCCGCGTCCAAACGGAGGCGTCCAAAAGGCCGCGCCTAAACGTCACGAACCACCTCTCTTCACCTTCTCATCACTCTTTCTCTCAACTTACTTTTACTTTTGCCCCTAAAAACCGTCCAAACTCGCCCTGGCACTTCGCACACGTCTTCCTTAATTTCACGCTGTACCGGAAGTCCTCGTCACCTACTAATCAAAATTATTCAATAATACACCGTTGTATTCTTTACTATCGCAGTCAATTTCGTTACTTCAAAAAATGTAAATCTTCATTCGAAGAACTCAATGAAAAGGTATTTTGAAAAATTGACTGAAATATACTTCGTAGACCTGTTTTATTATCTATACAATAAGCCTTTCTAAAATTCAATCTATTTTCTTTAGTAATCAACAAACGAGTACGGATTATAATTTCAGTGATCATTCATTTCAAAAATGGTTTCTTCCATCAGCAATATTTACTCTTCAGCCAAAACAATGAGGAAAGAAAATTAGAAATAGTGAAGTATAGTCCAGTTTGAATCAGCCTTTCTTTAGTGTAACAATAACTAATTCAAGTGAAATATTGAACTGATTTCCTGTTCCTTTCTCGGCATGAGGAGCGGCTAATCGAAAGTAATGACTGAAACTTAGTGCAACAAACGAAGCAGTTTACAGAGGAAATTGAAATGTTGGAGGTGCTTAATTCAGGGCAATGTTGGTCTAGGGTCTCTCAGAGCTAAAAAAAAGAGGAATTGGATAAAGCGTACTCTCTGAGAGAGAAAAATAGAGGGAGAAAGAGAGAGGGGAAAGGGAAAAATGGAATAGCTGGTAGCAAACCTTGTCGTCACCTACTTTGCATTCATCCACAGTGCTTTCGCATTTACAAGGAAACTTTTGCTTCAGCGTATTTTTCGGAATGTCGAGACTAGGCTTATGTTGTCACTTAAGCAGTCCCTTTTGAGTCTGACGCACCGTGAACGAGTACGAGAGTACCACGTGCTTCGTGCATAATACGCCAAGGAGCACAAATATTAATATTTAGCCAGCTGATACCAGATTTCTATACAGCCTGGCAAAAAGCAGGCTTTAGATAGTTGCATAAAAGTGCTTTTCATATAAAGAGGATTAATTTGCTCCTAACGCACGGTGTATTATGTACTTTTGCTGCTATTTTGCCCCTCGTAATTGATGTTGCATTTGAATATTCGTTTTCCCTAGGAGTTTTAATCTAAACTTAGATTTTTTGTGTTGTTTTAAGAAGTGTCTGGTCTAAAGTGGCATGTACTACTTGACACTAATGTGTCTGATTTAAACATATTTAGACTACTTGACCCCTACCGACTGTCTTAAAATGCATTATTCTAATTGACACCTGTCACGGCTGACTTGAAATTAATTATGCTACTTGTCACCACTTATCAACTGTGTCTGACTTAAAATTAGTTTTACTATTTGATATGACTTATAGGAATACTAGAGGCTTATGTCAGCAATTGCTACCAGCTAGTTAATCCTACCACTTATTTTAAAATTTTTTCAATTGGTTATGGCCAATTTCACTGAATAAATTCAAAAATCATCAAGTGCTTCAATGGAATTTCATTAAGTTATATATTGACAGCAAATTCACTGAACTTGTTTCCAAGATGCACTAAATGCAAGTAGCCAACTTGCAATTTGAGCTATAATCAAAAATAATCAATTTGTTCAATTGAATTAAGCTGAATCAAATTTCATTATCCATTCATAGGTTTGGGTAATGGTATTTTTTAAATGAATATTATGGCCTTTCCGCAAGGGTTATAAAGTTGTTCCTTTGTTCATTTGGAAAGATGTGGAGTCCAGTTTATCGGAATAATATAAAGTTCTCTCAGTACCCTCTCCCATTCAGAAACAAAAACATACAAAGTTCTCTTTGTCCCCTTCACTTTGTAAAAAATGGAAACAAAATTGTAAATATTCTTGGTGGTCTTGATGCTAAGGAAAATCCACTAAAAGCACAAAAAGATATATTAGGATATCAATTTTTTCATTGTGAAAAGTGAAGAAATAATTCCCTGTTCCATTTAAAAATTGAAAAACACAGAGGTTTCTCCGTCCCCTCCCTCAGTTCCCTTTCTCCAGAAAGAAATTAAAATGTTTAGAGTTCTCTCAGTCCCCTTTTCCATTTGGAAACTGAAAAACACAGACCTTTCTCTGTCCCCTTTTTCAGTCATTCAATTATTCAGTTGTTTATTTCGTTGTGTATTTAGCCATGAATAATTGTATGTAGCACTTTTTTGGGTACGTTCTGCTAGAGATGTTGAAACAAAAATAATACCTGCAACTGGACAAGGCCAGTTCGAAAATTATAAAGGATTTCATAAAAAAAATTAAGTTCATAATCAAATTTTGGTTTAGTTTAATTGACTTGAACAAATTAATTATTTTTGATTACAGCAAGAGATGCAAGTTGGTTACTCCCACGTAATGCATTTTGAAAACAAAGTTCATTGAATTTGTTTTTAATATATAACTTGATAGAATTTTTTGAAATAATTGATGAACATTAAATTTTGTTCAATGATATTGGCTAAAACCAATAAACAAATAAAAAAACTGGTGGCAGGATTAACTAGCTGGCAGCAATTGCTACAACAAGCCTCTGGTAAACTATATTTTTTCTATGAAATCCTTCATAATTTATTTGCAAGCTGGCCTTGTCCAGTTATAGGTATTAATTTGATTCTAAAATCTTTAGCAGAACGTTCTCTACTAAATTCTACATACAATTGTCCATGACTATATACACAACGGGAGAAATAACTGAATAACTGAATGAATGGATAGCGGAGACTGTGTTTTCAATTTCTGAATGGAAAAGGGGACTGAGAAATTTCTACATTTTTTCATTTTTTCATGGGATAATCGGACCGAGAAAGAGGATTGAGAAAATTCTGGATTTTCGATTCCTAAATGGGAAAGGGGACTGAGAAAACTCTGTAGTTTTCAATTTCTTCACTTTCCATAATGGAAAAAAATGATATCCTAGTATTTCTTTTTGTGTTTTTCAGATTATTTCTTTTAGCATCAGGATCAGCGCGAATCTTTATGAACTTTTTTTCCATTTTTTTTAAGGGAAAGGAGACAGAGAAATATCTGTATAAAATAAGACTTATATTTCTGTAAAGCTTTTTTTCATGCTGTCTATGTTTCACTATAACTCTTGACAGAATTGACATATCGGGATGAATTTTTGTTTGAAAAGCAAATAATGATAGTCGGAGTGTCAAAGGCACATTCAGATTTGCGCCTGCTGATCACAGCCAAGTAGAACCTCGAAAATATTACATTGATGATTGATTTTTCATTAACGTTTTTGGTTATGTTTCACTATAACTTTGGACAAAATCGACGTGTCGGAATGAATTTATTTTCATAGTGCATCTAATAATATCCAGAGTAACATAGGTACATTAGGATTTGAATCTCCTAATCACAGCCAAGTACAACCACGTAAATGTTACATCGAAAACTGATATTTTATTTAATCGGATATCTTGGTCAGCTATTTACTGATTTGCATCAAACAACGCAAAATCGATGAAAACGGGTAAAGAATGAATTGTATACAAGAAACTCAGACATAAATCGTATATTATTTCTGAAAAGAATCGCACTGAAGATTCGAGAAGTGCATACATCGTTTATTTATTTCAAAAGCCAAAATTTTAAAAAACATTCAATAATTTAAAGCTTTTTCATTGTTTTTTCAACGGATATCGATGTATTTCGACACATTGATTTAGAATATGGTCATGAGAATACTTGCAAATCTCACCGTCAAAGTCAAAATTTCAAAAATATTTTTCTTCATTGTTGGCCATACCCCAACTCGACGACATCTATCAATGAATCACTTCCGAACCCATTTCCAGTATTCGAAAAAGACATGTGGTTCGCCACACTCGAACTCGGCAAAGTCTACCTCTTAATTACATTTGACTCCATATCTAGTATTTAAAAAAAAACCACCCGTCTATAGTTGCCTATACCACACTTCGGCAAAATCTGCCCCTCAATTATATTTGACTTTATTTCCAGTATCTTAAAAAAGTCGCGCGTTTATAGTTGCCCATCTCCCAAATCGGCAAAATATACCTCTTGATCATATCTGATCCCATTTCCAGTGTTTTAAAAACATCCATTCATAGTTGGACACTTCATAACTTCGCAAAGTATTTTAATATACTGGTTACTAATACGGTCATTAAATTACCATTTTGAGACAAATTATTTTTAGCGTGATCGCAATTTTTGGTTACAATTTTGATTATAAATAGAAAGATAAAAAACTTTTTTAAACGCATTGTGTGTAAATGTAAATTTAAACTCGGCAAAATATACCTCCTCATTATATTTGACCCTATTTTCAGTATTTAAAGAATTCTACCCGTTTAGGTATAGTTGGCCATACCCCAACTCTGCAAAATCTACCTCATAATTTAATTCCCCCAATTCCAGTATTAAAAAAAAATCACTCTTTCATAGTTGGGCATACCTCAACTCGTCAAATTCTACCTCTTAATTTTATTTGACCCCATTTCCAGTGTTAAAAAAAACATCCATTCATAGTTGGCCACTCCAAGGCTTAGCGATGTATTTCGATATACCGGTTACCAATATGATAATCGAAATACCATTTTCAGTCGAATTATTTTTAGCGTGATCGTAATGTTTAGTTATAATTATCTCCACAAATAGAGAACTGAAGATTAGTATTGAAAAAATTGTGTATAAAAGTAAATATATGAACGAGAGATATTCTTATAGTACCATGATGAAGTTATTCAAAATAAATTCACTGAAAGGTATAAATTTAGAAAAATTTTAAAAATGAAAAGGTCGAATATGCCAGTAACTGTAAGGTAGAAAACAAGAATGTGCAAGAAGGGCCCAAATGGACATTATTTAATTTATTGAATTGAATAATGTAATCTTATAATGAAATAAATTAATATCTGCGTGAGTTCATGAATAAATTTTCGGCGATGATGTAAAGGAAATCAAAGAAAATCAATCAGTGTATGAATGTAATGATGAAAATTTTCGAACTTTATTTTTTGATATATTTTGACATAATTCGACCTCAGGAGTCAGAAAATAAAGTTTTTAAGAAGTGTCCGTGTGTCTGTAAGTGTGTGTCAACAATACTCAGATTTTTTCGAAACAAGGTGGTGTTTAGTTGATATAATTCAATAGAAAGTTTATAGCTATCTTCATACAAACATTTTTATCTTCAAGCATTTTTAAGTTTTTAATTTTTCGTTTATGAGTAATTTTTTTACAAATCATTAATATAGGAATATCGTAAGGACTGAATTTGTTCATTCTTATAACATGAATTGATTGATGTATTTAGAAGCACTCTATGATCAAATGAAGTTATGATACGTACAGATTTGTAAGCTTCTCTGAAGTTTGTGAAAAATTTTTTTTTCAAAGGATAAAAGATTCTCAATTTTTGAAGCACACTAATATTTTAGGTATAAACTTGATTCGCATTTGTAAAATGTATCTGTTCAACTATATAAAAACCTTCCATGATTTATGAGAAATGAACAATATACAATAAATAATAATAGTCAATAACAAATTAGGAACAAATTATAAATAATAAATCATAAAAGACGCAGGCGATATCACCTTTTCCATCCCTTCGGACTCCTTTTACAAATCAAAATACTCCGATCATAGCAGTCTTCTATCATGAGGATAGAAAACATATCAGCTCGATTCTTGTCAAGGAATTATTTCTTTATAACAAAACAATCTCCTTTGAGAAAGCGCAATGTTCATAAAATGATCACAATCAATGGTGCAACATTATTATGAACGCGCACACCATACTACTTTGCAGCGCTTTTTATTATAGGATGACATTTTTCAGTTCGATAAATTGAATAATGGCCATTTTAGGCCCCTCTATCACATTTTTGATCTATACCTCACAGTTACTGGCATATCCAACTTTTTTATTAGAATTTTCTCATAATTTCTTTATAGCAGCAGGACCACCAAAAATCTTCAAAATTTTTTCTCCAATTTTTTTTTAATGGGAAAGAAAGCAGAGAAAACTCGACATTTTTGACTTTCTAAATGGGACATGGGACTGAGAAAACTTCATATTTTCCAATTTTTTTACTTTTCCTGATGAAAAAATGCCACAAACACCCAGCATCTCTATGAATTTCAAATTACAGAATTAATTTTAGTTTCTCAATTTATCAAGATTTTTTAACTTATCACTTTTTAGAAAAAAATATAAAAAGTGATATCAGATAGGAACTTCTCTTAATTTTTTATACCATTAGAACGTCTTCAACTTCTACGTGAGCCATATAATTTCCCTCCAACCCTTAATAGAGAGCTAGAATTTCTATAATCAGAAATTGGAAATTTTTCAATGTATCACTATTTTGAAAAAAAATTAGTTCCAAAACAAGTCGGCAAGCGACCTCAAGTAAAAGTTTCGTAGACGTAGGCTTAAATTTAAAAAAATTGTTATGTTTCTAATTTTTCTTATTATTAAACCACTGATATTTAAAAAAGGGAAAATGTAGCAGCATATTTTATTTTCAATATCAATTCTACACTCCAAGTACTCTAATTTGAGCGTTCCCCAAAGAAAATTCCACCAAACGAAAAGCTTCCAGCATAGGGACAAATCTTTCAAATTTTTTTCTATTTTTCTTATTTATTATATTTTTCACCCACTGGGATAAAAAAAAGAAAGTATAACATGCGGTAAGCCGGGGTTAGCCAGAGCAGGCTGGGGAAACTGGGCCACTCATAATTTTATATTGTAAAATTAGTTTTCTATTCTTCTGAAGAAACATCCGAGAGATTTTTCATTATTTTCTGTAAAATTTATTTCTGCTAGATAAAGCTCGTTTTCTTTCAGAGATTGTTAGGTCCTGTTCCGTTACGAAGTTTTGATGAAATTAATATTTATATAATGTATGTATATTTATATAACGTAATTATATAATAAGTATTTATATAATGTACAATTTGTATAAAGTTATCATGTTCTGTATTTTGTCAAAGTCGGTTTGCAAAACGTTAAATACCATTTTTTTGGACTATGAATAAATTTTTTGACTGTTGCATTATCTCAAATTTGAACCAAGATAAGATGTTTGGTCTTTGCTGTAGAATGATTTCTATAAAGAGTTCTGAATTTCGACAGGAAAGTCAAACTTGGTCAGAAATTATATACCGTATGTAAGATCGTCCCATTCCTTTAGAAATTTGATTCAGAATTCGAAAAATGCCATTCTCTGAGTTCAAATAGCCAGAATTCCCTAAACTATTTTCTGATTTAGTGTTCTTATACTTATAATGTTATGACGTGAAGCAACGCATAATATTATGCTTTCTCTGAGAATAAGTACGTATTTCTTCAGTTTTAGTTTATCGTATTAGTGTAATTTACTTCAATACCACCTTGATCAAAAAGTTTTAATACTTTATTTCTAGAATCGAAAATACAAGTTTATTCATCATAATCGAAATTGTCCCCTTCAAAGTACTCCCCATCGACTGCAACGCACTTATGCCAGCGCTTGATCCAATCCTCGAAACATTTT
>JAUMHM010000087.1:13077103-13089925 GCA_032362435.1 Melikaiella ostensackeni | reverse complement strand
ATTTTTCCCGAATTGGACCGCAGATGTTTCTTTTCACGTTATGAAATTTAACACGTTGCTTCTGACGTGTATAACATTTCTGCATGATATTCATTTCCCAATAATTTAACTATATTTGAAAAGAAAATCAATCGCCGGGGAACATCAAAAAATAATTATTTGACATGTTTACAATGGGAAAAATGCAAAAAATATATTAAGAAAAAATGTCGACAAAAAGATTTGAACCAGCAGCAGCGTGGTCGCTAGGCAGGCCCTTTACCGCTGCACCGGCGCGGCGGCGCTTGGTGAAAGCAACCGCGCGCGACTCGGTGTAACTTTGGCAGTCGCGGCGACCGTGCTTTTCCAACGGTCATAACTCTTAAATAAGGGCCCACTCACAAAGAAGCCGGGACACGTGTCTAATTATTTTTAACACACTATCTATTGATGATAGTCTCATCAAAAATTCAATGTTGCAGAGGAGGCCTTCCTCTTGTTAGTGAAAAAATACGTATGCAAAAAGTTGAAATATGCATTTGATTCAAAGAAAAATGAATGAGTGTTATTTTGTGATGCCAGAATAGTGACTGAACAACACACCACCAACACCAAGGGGTGAATAACTCCTTATTCGCTAGTTACGTATGTCTCCCACTAAATAATTCAAGAGACGCGTGATGTTTGAACAAATGCGTGGAAAGACTATAAAAATATTATTTCGTGAAAACCGAGGCATATTTGAGTGCAAAATGTGGATTTGCCGTTGAAGGGTTGGGGGAACCAAAAAAGAAAAGTTGTTGAAAATTTCGAAGTATGTAATACAAAAATTGAGAAATGTTATTGAAGCCAAATATATTTTGCATGATAGAGACCTACGGCAATGGACTTTAAAAGCGTATAAAGAGTTGGGTGATATTGCATGGTATTAATAGGAAGAGTTGCTGGCAAAGAAGCTATCAATTTATCAGTTTTTGATTCAAAATGAATGCCTAGCCAATATAAAAAAAAAGTGTTGCTTATTTTTCGATCCTCTACGACTTATCCAAAAACAAACAAAAAATCGGAGCCGGACACCTGAAAAACAATTCTTGTTAGAATTATTTATACTACTTGACACATCTTATGACTGACTTTAAATTACCCCTTCCCCTTACGTCTGACTTAAATGTAGGATATTACTTTTCACACTTTGGGGCTGACTCAGAACGCTTTGCAACAATTACACTAGCTTACAAATTTTTGGTTCATCCCATGTACTTAAAAAAAAGTATTTTCTATACTAATTTTGGGTCGCTGAAGACGAAAATGATGCTCATATGTTCTTCCAAAGAAGCGTTTTCGGGATATTGGCAAAAAACGTGTATTGTGGCTCTTCTTTCAGTCACTGGCCGGAATCTTCTTTCCGACGATAGACTATTTGTGTTGATCGGATTGAAATTCATTGAGTTATAGACGATACAATTCGAAAAAATGGAAAAACTAAAAGTAAGTGATTTTTAAATAAGGTAAAAAAAACCGCCTTTTTTTACTTCCATCGCCTGTAAACCAGAAAATTTTAATCCGATTGACACAGACAGTATATAGTCGGAAAGTGGAAGATAATATCTCTCAAGCGAAACACAGTTTATGTTAATTGGTTCAACTGTTATCAAGATTTATGCCTGTAACTGAAAATAGAGCCAAAGAACCATGAAATGCTTCTTCAGAAGAATAAATGAATAATATATTCCTTTTCATTGATCCACAATTAGTCTCAAAAATCCTCTTTTCTCCTGGTACGTTTTTCGTTTAAACTAGTATTATGGCTGACTGACGATAATTGTCACTACTTGTCATATATTATGATTGACTCTTAATTACCTCTACACCTTTCGTCTGGCTCAAAATAACCTGCAGCATACCTCTCATAGCTGACTTTGAATTACCTCTACCTCTTACGTCTGACTTTATTGTATGATGCTATTTGCTACCCTTCAAGTCTGGCTCAAAATGCCTTGCAACAATTATATCCAATTGGAAATAATTTACACTACTTGACACCTCTGTGGCTGACTTTAAATTACCTCTGCCCATTACGTCTGACTTAAATATATGATACTACTTGTCACCCTTTAGGTCTGGCTCAAAATTCCTTGCAACAATTATAGCTGACTGAAGATGACTTGCACTACTTGTCATATATTATGGAGGACTTTCAAATCTCTCTACCCCTAACGTCTGACTATGTATGATACTACTTGTCCCATATTATGGCTAACTTCAAATTTCCTGTGCCCCTTAGGTATGACATAAATATATGATACTACTTGTCACCCTTTAGTTCTGGCTCAAGATGCCTTGCAACAATTATGGCTGACTGAAGATGATTTGCAATACTGCTCATATATTAAGGTTGACTTTAAATTACATCTACCCCTTATATCTGACGTAGATGGCCAACTATATATTATATGTTATGACCAACTATAATATATTACGAGTAGTTCAAATCATATTCAGTCAGCCATAATTGCTGCAAGGCATTTTGAACCGGTCTAAAGGGTGATGAGCAGTATCATACACTTACGTCAGATATAAGGGGTAGAGTTAATTTAAGTCAGCCATAATAGGTATCAAGTAGTATAAATTATTTTCAGGTGTGAGGGGCAGGGGTAATCTTAAGTCAGCCATAAGGGGTGTCAAGTAGTGTAAATCATTTTCAATCAACCATAATTGTTGCAAGACATTTTGAGCAAGACTTTGAGCTGATTGAAAATGATTAACACTACTTTACACCCCTTATGGCTGACTTTGGATAACCTCTGCCGCTTATGTCTGGCTTAAATGTGTGATACTACTTGTCACCCTTTAGACTGGTTCAAAATGCCTCGCAACAATAATGGCTGACGGAGGATGATTTGCACTTCTTGTAATAAATTATAGTTGGCTTTGAATTACCACTTTTCCTTACGTTTGACTTTATTGAATGATGCTATTCGCTACCCTTTAGGTGCCTTGCAACAATTATGTCTAATCAAAAATAATTTATAATATTTGACACCTCTCATGGCTGACTTTAAATTACCTTTGCCCCTCACGTCTGACTTAAATATATGATAATACTTGTCATCCTTTAGGTCTGGCTCAAAATGCCTTGCAGCAATAATGGCTGACTGAAGATGATTTGCACTACTTGTAATGTATTATAGTTGGCTTTGAATTACCTCTTTTCCTTACGTCTGACTTTATTGTATGATGCTATTTGCTACTCCTTAAGTGACTTGCAACAATTATGTCTAATTGGAAATGATTTATACTATTTGACACCTCTCATGGCTGACTTTAAGTTACCTCTGCCCCTCACGTCTAACTTAAATATATAATACTACTTGGCATCCTTTAGGTCTAGCTCAAAATGCTTTACAGCAATTATGGCTAATTGAAAATAATTTATACTACTTGACACCTTTTATGGCTGAATTCAAATTACCTCCACCCATTATACCTAACGTCAATGTATGATACTACTTGTCACATATTATGGCTAACTTTAAATTACCTCTACCCCTTACGTCAGACTTGAATGTATGAATCCACTTGCCGCCCGTTAGGTCTGGATCCAAATGCCTCGCAACAATTATATTGGACTGCTAATGATTTACGCTACTTAAAAACTTGTATGGCTGGCTTTAAATTACTTGTGCCTATTATGTCTGACATGAACACAATATACTTCTTGACAACCATTGAATCTGACCTAAAATTTCTCGAGAATCTCACACTGTAATTTATAAAAATTGATTTATGTATTTTTCAAGGCTTCGCAGCTCCAGCAGAAACTCGTATGATCTCGTTTGGGTGTCAGTCCATCGTATAAAAAAATGAGTGGTGAGGGGAAATGAGAAAAATTAAAGGGAAATGATAGAAAGTGCGAGGAGGGAAAATGAGTGGTAGCGTGGGGAAGTGAGGGGAATGTGGTGATGTCAGGTGAAGTAAGAGGAAATTAAGAGAAGGAAGGGGAGAAGTAGTGATTGGAGGGAGGAGGGAAATGACGGGAATTGCGTTGAGGTGAGGGGAGGGTTGAGTTTGAGACGATTTCATTAACGGCTTCATAGGCTACGAAACCTTTTTTCGAAGCACCTGCCGCCTACTTTCACCAATTTTTTGTCAACAAAATGTGCCCGGAAGAAGAAATTGAACCTGTAATATACCTAAATTTAACTAATCACCTGATATTCTTTGGGAATTCCTCCCTCTCTTGCAAAAATCATACGTAATTTGTGGACAGCCTTTTATAGAAGGAAAGAAATACAACTCCTAGTTCCACCACTACTAGATCCTGTGTCGTTAAAAGCACGAGTCATAAATCAGTGCTGCAAAGGAGACGAGGAAAGAGAAGCAGATGTACACCGCTCGCTGCAAGTACCACTGAAAGAGTGAAAGAGGGAAACTGCAAAAGAAGATGGAAAACGAGAAACAGGAAATGGTACAAAGAGGTATAGTGAAACAGGAAAAGCGAAGAGAGAAAGTGGGAAAGAGAGGATGTTGCAGAGATTGGACGATACACCATAAAGTGGTTTACGATGAGTCTCTGCTCTTGCCTCACTGCTTCGGTGCCCAGAATTAATTAAAATGCATATAAAATGACCCAAAAGGGCAGCACTCGACCCCACTTGTTTTCGAAATTGAAGTCGAGCTGATTCCTAGCTTGTACCTTTTGCTGCCTCGTCGGCTCTTGGTATAAACCAAAACCAGAGAGTAATCTCACAAATTATAATTCACGGAAAGGGGATTGAATCAGAAATATTACCTATTTCAATTTTTATACAAAAATAATGCTAATCTTTTCGTGCACTAGCAACGAGGGGTTAATTACTCCTGCAATCTGGTGAATACTCTTGCTGCAATCTTATGCAATACCATGCAATCTCATGCAACCTTTTACAAACTTTGTAATCTCCCATTACTAAAAATTATCATAGGAAATTCAATAGAGGTCTATAATGATAAAAAATATATTGAATCTCTTAAAATTTTTTCGCGATTTTAGAAAAATGATTATAGAAAATCATTATAAGGAAATCATTCTAAGAAAATCAGTATAGAAGTAAATAATGTTGAATTATTGAAATAATTGATGCAAGAGATAAAGAAACTACAAACGAATTATTTACTCATTTACTTAACGCAGGATTTGGAATTATTTCAAGGAATTCAACAGGATTCCACAGATTGCATGAAATTTTACAGAATTTCAAAAGATTCAAAAGATTTAAAATACATCAATGGATTTCAAAAAATGTAAAGGAATTCTGGAGAATTTCCATGGATCACAACGATTTTATCACATTTCATAAAAATTTCACGAGATTTGAAATGATCTCAAAGTTTTCTAAACATTTCAGGCGATTTTAAGGGATTCCAAAGGATTTCAACGTATTTTGGGGAACTTACACGTATTTTGAGACCTTTAAAAGAATTTTAAGAGATTTGCAAACATTTCAACTAATTTTAAAGGATTTCATCAGTTTTCAAGAGATTTTAAGTTATTTCCACGGATTTCCACGAATTTCTTAAGATTTTGAAACTTTTTAAGGGATTTAAAAAGATTTCAAAGATTTGCAAACGTCACTGCAGATCTTAAGGGATTCCAAAGAATTCGCAGATGTAGATTTCAAGAAAACTTTGGAAAATAATTGAAATTAAATTAAATTTCAAGGAACTCCTAGTGATTCCGAAGACTTCATGGGAATCTAATGTATTTCAAGAAATTTCACGAGAGAGAAAGGACTTCATTAAATCTCCAAGGATTTCAAGGAATTTCAAAAGTTTCCAAGTATTCAAGCGGTTTTTTAGTGAACATCAATGAATAACTTTAATTCAATTCATATTCAAGGGATTTCGAATGATTTATACTTATATTAATGGATTTCTACCATTTACAAAGATTTCAAGCGATTTCAAGGGGTTCCAAAGGATTTCATGAGATTCCATACATTGCAAAGAATTTTGTAGGATTTTCAAAGATTTCAAGGGATTCCAAAGAAATTTTTGCGATTTCAAAAGCTTTCGAAAGATTTGTAGAGTACTTTAGAAAATAATTGAAACTAAACTGAATTTTAAGGGATTCCTATATCGACTCCGAAGATTTCATGGGATTCTAATGTATGTAAAGGATTATCACATAATTTAAAGAACTTTATTAAATCTCGAAGGCTTTCAAGGGATTTCAAAGGTTTCTAACGATTCAAGCGGTTTTTTAAAAAAAACTTTCATGAAGAAGTTGAATTTAATCCATTTTCAAGAGATATCAAAGCATTTTGTAGGTTTTTTAAAGATACAAAGGATTTTCAAGAGAACTTTGGAAAATAAATGTGATTAAATTGAATTTGGAGGAATTCTTAGCGATTTCAAAGATTTCGCGGGATTTTAAGGTATTTCAAGGAATTTCACAAGATTTAATGAATTTCATTGAATCTCGAAGGATATTAAAGATTTTTAAAGCTTTGAGCGATTCCTTAGAGAACTTTAATGAATACCTTTAATTTAATTT
This sequence comes from Melikaiella ostensackeni, assembly GCA_032362435.1. Taxonomy (NCBI): domain Eukaryota; kingdom Metazoa; phylum Arthropoda; class Insecta; order Hymenoptera; family Cynipidae; genus Melikaiella; species Melikaiella ostensackeni. Next base: position 13,083,411 of record JAUMHM010000087.1, on the reverse strand, counting down.
GTATTCAAGGGATTTTATATGATTTCTACTTATTTTAATGAATTTCTACGATTTTCAAAAATTCCAAGGGATTTTAAGGGATTACAACGAATTTATAGAGAACTTTAGGGAATAAATTAGATTTTATTTTAAGTGATTTCAAAAATTTCAAGAGATGTAAAGGATTTCCAAAAATCAAAGGATTTTAAAGTTTTCAGGTTATTTTGGAAGATTCCAAAGAATTTCAAGACATTGAACAAATTTCAACGAATTTTGTAGAGCTTCCAATATTTTCAAGGGATTTTCAGAAAAATAAATTCTAGAGAATGAAATTTCAAGGTAGTCCTAGCGATTCCGAAGCGAAAGTCTTAAGAAACTTCACAAGATTTAAAGGATTTCATTAAATCTCCAAAGATTTCAAAGGATTTCAAAGATTCCCTGGAATTTGCACGATTTTTTCAGAGAACTTTAATCAATAAGTTTAATTTAATTTATATTCAAAGTATTTCAGAAGATTTTTACTCATTTTGATGGATTTTTACAGTTTTCAAAGAATTCGAGGGATTTTATGGGATTTCAACAAATTTTTAGAGAACTGTGCGAAACAAATTCAATTTCATTTCAAAGGATTTCTACGGATTGCAACAATTTCGAAGGATCTCAAAGAAATTTGTAGGGATTTCTGAAGATTTCGGGGAATTAAAGAAAATTCCACAAGCTTTAAGGGATTTTATAGCACCTCCAAGTATTCTAAAGATTTCAAAGGATTTTAAGAATTTCAAGAGATTTCTAGTGAACTTCAGGAAGCAAATTTAATCTATAGATTCCTAACTATTTCGAAGATTTCAAATAAATACAAAAGGGGTTTAAAGATTTCAAGGAATTCCTACGAATTTTAACAGATTTCGGAGATGTTAATGGATTTAAAAATACACATTTCCAAAGGTATCAAGCAATTTCACGAGATTCTAAAGAATTTTAATGGCTTTCAATGATATTTCTAGCGATTTCAAAGATATTAAGGAAATTCACAGATTATTGCTGTATAAACTTTATTTGTGCAGAATCGCTATTGTTGTATATAGTACTTCCATATGAGATTATGAGTGGTATAAAATAAATTTTTCCTTTGTAGTTTCACTACTTTTTACAGTGAATTCGCGAATATGTTTTAATCATTTACTCCAATGCTAATTATCCTGTAATCGTTTTCTATATAATGATTCTGTATAATGAATTTCCTATGATCTATGGTTTCTTTTCCAATTTCATGCAATGTTCTGCAATCCCATGCAATCTTGCAATCTCATGCAGTCTTTTGCAATCCCATGCAATCTTGCAATCTGATGTACACCAACAATCCGTGTGATTAACCTTTCGACTAACAAGAAGTCGCGAGATTCGGGACGCTGATTCGACTGGAGCCACTGCCCCTGGCCAACTCGCCACTGCCAAGCGTGGACCACTCGACTTGCCATTGCCGAGCGTGGACCGCGCAGACCGCGCTCAAGAGCGTAAATACTCAAACCTAGATATCTTGGAAACTAAGGCCCATTGAATCAGAAGAAAAAATACGTATCTTATAGATTTTTATTTACTTTCGCCCCGCAAAGCTCTAGTTGAATCGGCACCCCGTATATCGCGACCTCTTCTTGTCAATTAAAAACAAATTGAGTTCTCTCAATGAAAATTTAATTGAAAAACAAATTTGTAAGGTACTTTGTTATTTGAGTAAATTCCGCAGTCAGTAGGGCAATCGTATACACGTTTTCAAATGGACAGTAATTGTCATTCCGGGAGTGAGGCCCGTGAAGTCTTATTTGTTTGTTCAAAGTACAGAGAACGTTCGACCACAAAGCAGGATGGAGAACGGAATGCGAGCAATTTCTCCCTCACAATTTCTCTTCCAAAACATATTAGCCGAATCTCGGTTCGTAGATTCAAAGCTTGAAGTTCGCATTATTGGAACAAAGGTTGCCTTCTAAGATCAAGCATCAAGATTACCCTGCTCAAATTTGAAATTCAATTCAGGGACTGATAATGACAACTAAGTAGAACCCACTTTTTTAAAAAATATTTTTTTTTACAATTTCAAATACTTGAGGTTAAGACTTACCGATTTGCAAACACTTTTGCAGTTTTTTTATGAGCAAAACATGAAGAAAATTATTAACTAAAATAATCTTCAAAATCAGTCATTCAGTTTGTCGACATTGAAACTCCTATGTCTCCACTTGCTTTTCGTGTGTTTTCCGTCTTGCGACAGTTTGAAATCTCATAAAATTGTTTTTTCACTTGAAGCAATATGAAGTTGTTGAAAATCGTGATGCATAGTTTGACATTATTATTTTTGAACGAATGAAAGCTTAAATTTATTAATCTCGAAAGTTTCCAAATAAAAAGCATATGATTTCCAATGTTTTCAGAATAATTCAACCTATAGTTTTAAATGCGTGATTCTAAAATAGTTTTATTTTTGAGTCCTTGAAACTAAAGTTTTTTTTTGCTTCAAAAGCTTCAATTCGTAAATGTTTGATTTAAAATGTTTCAATTTTTGGATGTTTTTAATTCAAAGAAAAATGTTTCATTTGGAAACATATTTACCGGCGGGGAATGATAAAAAATGAAGGTCAAAAATAAATTTGACTTTTTTCAATCAAGGATTCTTTTTTTCTTCATCTTACTGAAATAATCTAAAATGAAATGATTGTACAATAATTTTTTATTGATAGTCTTCCGAATCGATAATAGTTTCAAATTCAAATACTGAAAATGTCACAAAAATGCCACTATTAAATATTCCAAAATCGCTAAATTTCATATTAAAAGGCTTCATAGTCAGTTTTAAATTTAATAATTTGAGATAAGAATTTTCTAAGTGGTTTGGTTTTAGTTTTAAACGCACAAACGTGCCTGGATTTTCACATTTTTTGAAAGTATGGAATATCAAGTTAAGACATTGACAGTTGCAAAATTTTTAGTTCAAAGGATTTGTAATCAAACAATATTGAAGAAAACGCCCCCAGAATAAATCAAAAACAAAAAAAAAACTGAGAAAATAATTTGTCAAATTCATGCTTTAAAAGTGAGAAGATTTTAGAACCTTGCATTGAAAATTGAATTATTTTTTATTTGACACTGCTCAAAAATATTGAACATTGATGTGCAGTTTCAAAAATTAGAATTGTAGTGATAGTTGTTTGTATTATTCTCTTTTCAGTTTCGATTTCTAATGTAATATTATAATATTGTGCCCTTTTTAGGTAAAGATTCAAAAAATGAATCATTTAAAATTGAAAAATATTTGATTAGAAAATTTCAAAAATAAATAATAATTCTGAATGAAGTGTCAAAAATTAAACGATTTAAAATCAAAAGTTAAAAAATCTGTTGTTTAAAATCAAAATAGATAACGATTGAACTATCTGCAATCGATACCTCAGTGATTGATTAATAATTTTTATATTTTGGATTTGCTATAATTTTAGGATTCTGAATTTTCATCTTGAGCATTGAATTTTCAATTCTTCCCTTTCATAAGCCTTAGGGAATACAGCCTTAGGGAATACTATACATTCTCATCATGATATTCGCGCACGATTTTTTGCGCTCGCCGTATAATATATACAACTGAATAGTTGAAAAGACGATTAATGATTACCTTAATGATTAACGATTGTTCTTATGAAGAAATGTGTAACGTCAATTTTATTTAACTTTTTAAAAGCACAAATTCTACTCTTCTAACTTTTTTCTTATCCTGCGTCGTTTGGCTCAAAAATTGAAATTGAAATATTCCAGTATCATTTTCTATACTTAAAATACAAACTATGCCTCCTACCAAAAAATTTTCATGAGAAACCTTAATTGTCTTCGTAAAAAAAGCAATTTTGATATCATAGCTTTTTTTCCTATCTCGCGTTATTTGGCTCAAAATTCGGATTTTCGATTTTTTTTTTAAATTCAGAAATTTCTTACAACAGTCTTGTAGGGCGTTCAGAAAGCAACGTTTTTCTATCTGTCACTTTTTTCATATCGTGCATAGTTTGGCTTGAAAATTTCATTTTCTTTTCGTGTTTTGAATTTTGAAAATGCTATAACTCTCATAATTTTTTTTTATCGAAAAAAGTCCTTGGGATGAATTGTTCAATTTTTTAAGTACTACGAATAACCGTACATACAATTTTCAAACCTTAAAAAAACGGTCTCAAACATTCAAAAATTCTTAACTTTTATACAATTCAAATTTAACAGAAATGATTGAAATGTTAAAAAGTTTGAGCATTAAGAAGTTTCAATATTACAATTCTCGTAACTAAAATTTGTTCTATTCTAAATGTAGTTCGGATTCGTTTAAATGTTAACACTCCGTAGTAGAAATTTTGTTATTTTAAATGTTCCGCATTCAAAACATCTTCAATTTGCACGTTTTCAAAAATAATTTACTTTCAAAGATTCATAATTGAACTTTTTTCCATTTTGAAAGGGAAAATGACGGTGAATAGTTTTGTCGACCAGAAGAATTTTTATAATCAATTTTAATGTTGAATTATAATTTTTTGTATGTAATATCAATTTAAAATTCTAGGATTTCAGGAGCTTTGACTGTGAAACATTCTATTTAGTTTTCAATTCCAAATAGTCGATTATGAATCGCTTCGAATTAAAAATTACTTAAATTCAAAACTTTTCAATTTTGCATCATTAAATTTTGAACGCTTTTAATTAAAAATGATTCAATTTTAATTCCTTCGAATTTCAAATGATCCAATTTTCAATATTCTAATCTAAAATTATTGAATTTTGAGCGTTTTGAAATTGTGCTATTTTCGAAATATTAATCTAAATTCATTAAGTTTCGATATTCTTCGAATCAAAATAAAATTGTCCAATTTCAAACACTTTAAATTAGAAATGATACAATTTCGAATCCTTTTCAATGAGACTGTCCAATTTTCTGAATTTTGGTATGAAATTTTTCAATTTTAAGAGCTTCTGAATTAAAATTTTTCAATTTCAAACTATTTAATTTTGAACGCTCTTATTTAGGAATAATATAAGTTCAATTCCTTTTCATTTCATTCTGAATATATTTTCCTACTTTTAAATTTTACCTGATTTAGATCTTTATGATTTTGAACTTTTCAATTCAGAATCATTGAATATATTTTTTGGAATTTTTAACGCTTTCAATTCTAAATGATTAATTATTTATTATTACTTAAAAATATGGTGAAACCCTAAATATTTGAAAATTCATTTAATATTTGATCTTCGAATTGTTCATATTTGAAATGTTAGGAAATAATAATTCGAAAACGTGAATCATCATCATTTTAATCACTTTTTAGGGTTTTTAAAGATTTAAAACTTGAAAAAATCTTTTTAAAAATAATTGAAAATGACAACTAGATAAAGTTCACTTTCGTGAACTTAATTTTTTAATTTAAGAGAAAGTTAAAGAACACTGCGTGTTCACTTGTTATATTCAAGGTTTTTTTATTTGATTTATCATTTAAAATTAATCTAGAAAAAAACCGGAACAAGACGAATTTACTTCGTTATTTTCAAGGGGAGTTTTTCTTGCCGAAGCTAACCTATTGATTTTTCTACCCTCGTTGCGACACTTAATTCATTTTTATTTTGATATCATAAAAAGTCACACTAAAATGAATAATTATTATTTTCGTAGGCTATACTAGAACTCACTTTCAACTCTTATGGTCCTTGAAAGGGGTTGTTCCATGAATCATCATTTTTTTCGAGTATATTTTTAACTTTGTTATCATGAAAGTGGGGAAAGTTTATTGACGTACAATTAGGGTGACTTGATACTCTCTGGATGACGTCACTTTTGTAAAAATTTTCGTTGCACTCATAAGCTCTATTTTTAAAAGAACATAACATTTAGTTGAACAGCAACAAATTAGAACGACGCAGCGAGACTAAAATCCAGAATTGACTATTCATTATTTTCTACAGTCTCTATTTCTTTTAAAGTTGACTAACATCGATTTTTTAATTTTTTTTCGTGAGCGATAGATATAAACAAATGAAGTTACAAAATTAGCAATTTCAACAGCATTGCGTTTTCCGTGAAAAGAATGCCGAAATAAACTGATTATTAACTATAATATTTGCAACTGTACTCATGGAACATAAACAGACCAATTAATACTGATCTCAATCACTATAAATCACTTTTATAAACAAATACACAAATGTGCTATCTTTTCATAGAAGAAGATTTTTTAATACAATTTCTCGAATTTATCATGAAAGTCATGGTTACTGAGATAAGATTCGTTCAAGTTAGAAAATGTACAGTT
>JAUMHM010000087.1:13017551-13037640 GCA_032362435.1 Melikaiella ostensackeni | reverse complement strand
CTCTACTGCTCACATTCTAGCCTTAATTTTGAAATTCATTTGTATATTGCAAATGTTGTAAGTTGTTATAATTTTTTGAAACTATAATAATAATATTTAGGGCTTCTTCTAAGCATCAAACAAGTAAGTTCCAAACATGAGTCGAGAATGTAGGTAATAGAGGTGATTGTGAGTATTAAAGGTATGTTGCTAAAAAGTGTGAGGACTGGTACCCAAGATCCTTCGAAGACAAAGCCTATTGCTGGAGAAAGCGTACAAAAAAAATTTCGAAGGTTTTCGACCGAGGTAGCCGCTCTCGCCCCAGCCGCCAATATTGCCAATACAAGACATAATCACCTCTGCTACCTACATTCGAGTCTCAATTTTGAAATTCACTTATGTGATATAATTTTTGTAAATTTTTGTAATTTGCTGCAATTATAATAATAATATTTAAGGCCTTTTTTGAAGAACCAAAAAAATAAATTTGAAAACTGAGTCGAGAATGTAGGTAGCAGAGGTGATTATGAGTGCTAATGGTAATATTTCTGAAAGGGGTAAAGACTGCTACCCAAGGTCCTTCAAAGACAGAGACTATGGGTGGAGAAAGCATGCAAAAAAAAATTCAAAGGGTTCAGTATCATGGGCCGAGGTAGTCGTTCTCGCTCCAGCCGCCAATACTGCCGTTAGAACTGTATGCCAAAGCACAGTGGGACGACAGAAGCTCGGTAAAACTGGCCAAAAGTCGAAAAATCAGAAAAATGAATTCAGTACTTTTTTAGTATCTAGACACACGGAAGTAGCTGATAAAGTTTTACACTGGTTCATCAATTAGTCTTCCGGAAATCGTGTTTTAGTTTCAAAACCTTTCAACAATTTTTTACTATTCCATTTATCAAATACTTTACGAAGTAGCAAATATTTCGACACATAAGATGGATATTTCATTTTTGCAGTATAAACTTACATGTATTTGAAGATAAAAAAAGATAAAAACTCATCCTTGATTTTTATTTTGTTGTGAGAAAATGAATTGTAATGTCACATTTTTGAAGAAAACGAAATTACATCTATTTCCGAGTTCGGGCTTTTCAGGGTTCCACCTCTAATCGAAAAAAGGGAAGCAGGGATTTGTAGCCTATGATGTTCACTACAACCTGCATGTGCCCATTTTTGCATTTTTTCAATTTAAAGATGTAAAGAATATAATACTAGGCGGATGCATGAGCGCTGGCTCTCAGGAGTTCATCGAGAGATGCATGCACGGAAAAACTGTACAAATTCCACAAATTATCCTATTATCATTATCTAGGAGTTTCTAAAGAAACAGATTCCAAATATTGCATTAAAAAGTTAAAATTAAAAATAGCCGATCCAAAATAGCGACAAAAATTGTTTTAAAAAGTTATCCGATTTGTATAGAACTCATTATCCAGAGATGTTTCGAGTCACACATTCCAAATTTTTAGTCAAAAAGTAAGAATTAAAAATAGCCGATCCAATATGGCAACCAAAATTTATAAAAAATCAAATGATTTGTATAAAACTTATTTTGTAGAGGATCTTCAAGTCACAGATTACAAGATTTCGGTCAAAAAGTTAAAATTCAAAATGACAGATCCAATATGGTGACCAAAATTTATGAAAACTTATCCGATTTGTACAAAACTCATTACCCAGGGGTTATCCGAATAACAGATTCCAAATTTTGGGTCGAAATGTTAGAATTCATAATTTCTGACTCAATATGTCGACCAAAATTTATTTAAAAATCGTCCGATTTGTATAGAGCTCCTTTAATAAGGAGATTTCGTGTTACAGATGACAAATTTTAGGTCAAAAAGTTAAAATTTAAAATGGCGGATCCAATATGGTGACCAAAATTTAAAAAATTATCCGATTCGTATAAAGCTGATTTTTTAGGATTTTCTCTAGTCGCAGATTCCAAATATTGTATCAAAAATTCAAAATTTGAAATAGAGAGCACAAAATGGCGACGAAGATTTTGTTTCAATTATCCGATATTCATCAAATTCACTTTGCATCGCTTTTTTCAGTGACATAGTCCAAGTATTATACATAAAATTTCAAACTGACTTTCAACGAGTTTTGTATGACACAGAGGAAATGTTTCTTGAAACAAAAGTTTCGTGCAATATTAAGTGAAATTTTTTACAAGCGAATTATTTGGAAACAAAAGAGAAAGGATTGCAATATACTATGACTTAAAATTTATTTTGAATGTTAACTTTTTGACCCCAAATGTGCGATCCGTGATTTGAAAACCCCTAGAAAATAAGTTTTATACAAATCGGATAATTTTTCATGAATTTTGTTCGCCATGTTGGATCGGAAATTTTGAATTTTAACTTTTTGATCCCACATTTGTAATCTGTGATTCGGAAACCCACTGCAAAATGAATTTCATAAAAATCGGATGATTTTTGATGAACTTTGGACGTCAAATTGGTTCGGCCCTTTTGAATTCTAACTTTTTTACCAGAAATTTTGAATGAGTGACTTGTAAAAACCCTGGATAATGAGTTTTATACAAATTGGATGATTTTTCCACTTTTGACCAGTTTTTCCGAGCTTCTGTCCCACTGTGCAAAGTTGAGGTAAATTTTTACTGCCAATTTTTAATGCAAATGAGTTGTTTGATTTTTTTTTTCGATCAGAAATTTGCATGACAATTGATTTTTTCTTTTAAAATCGCACAATTATTCAGTAAATATAATTTAATAGCGAAGCCGTTGATAATATAATTACAACAGTTAAAACCTTTTTTGTGTACTACAAAATTCCGAACATTTTCTAACATAACCATTTTTGACCCAAAACTAACCGTTGTCGAGATATTTTCAAAAACCACTTATTGTTAACATTTTCCAAGATGGCAACCGTAGCCGTGCACATAAGGATAGGGATCTTTTACGTTATGTTTATAGACCCTGGCGAAAGTTTCGGATAGGAATTCATTCCGAATCGTTCCGAATTATTCCGAAATCTGCATCCGAACCAATCCGAAAAAAGTTCTCTATTTCGTTCGATCCAGATCGGTTAAAAGTTAATCCGAATTAACCCGGTTTAATTCGAACTTCCAATTCCAATCAAACCAAAACAATCCGAACCAAATTTTCAATCCGAATAAATCTGAGTTCGGACTGAATCGGATTCATTCGGATTGAAAATGAGTTCAGGTCAATCCGACTTCGGATTGATTTGGATTCACTCGGATTGAAAATTTGGCTACGATTAGAGTTTCAGATTGAGTTGGATTGATTTTTAACCGATTTGGATCACACCAAACTGAGAACTTTTTTCGGATTGGTTTGGATTGATTCGCATTAGTTCGGATACAGATTCCGGAATGATTCAGATTGATTCGGAATGATTCGGAATATATTTCTATCCGAAACCAGTGCAATGGGATTGTATAGAAGCACTATACTTATTGAATTCGCAAGGACAACAATTTTTATTGAATTCTTAACAGTTTTGAGGGAAGCATTTATGTTGGCGAGGTATTCGCTGGGAAAAATGCTGCTGTTTTATGACAGCTTTTTTGTAGAATTATATGCTTGGCTATAACTTAGGAACGAGTAGTGGCACTTAGGAAGCAATGAGACACTAAAAAAAGTAAACTTCACGTCGAAGCTTCAATCAATTTCAGGAGGAAGAAATGTCGATGAAGAACATTCCAGAAAATCCTATAGAACATTCTAGAACTTCTAAATACATTTTAAAATTTCGTAGACAATGAAAAAAAAAATCCAGAATAATACAGAAAATTTGAAAACATTCCAGAATATTTTAGACCATAAAAGTCAAGCATTCTGGCACATTTCTAAACGTAACAGAGTATTCATGAGAGGTGCTCAACATTCAAGAACATATCCGCACATTTGGGAATATTCTAGAATAATTAGAATGTTGGATAAAATTCTAAATTCATTGATATTCCAGATTCTTCAAAAAAACTGTAAAATGTTCTATTCGAGAACATTCAAGACCACTCCAAAACATTCTTGAATATTCCAGAAAAGTTCAGAACATTCTACAGCATTTTATTTTTTAAATTATTTCAAGAATCTTAAAAAGAATTTTAATTTCGAAGTATATCGGAAGGTTCCAGATTCTTTAAATACATTGTAGAGTATTCCATTCCAGAACATTTGAGAACTAGAAAAGACACGAACATTCCAGAATTTACTATGTATTTTAGAAATGGAAGAGCATTTGAAGAAAAAAAACAAGAAAACACTAGAATATTCCAGATCAATCCAATCCATTGCTCAATTCAAAATTATTTAGAAAAAATCCAAGAACAATCTGAAATGTTCTAGGAAAGTCAAGAATATTTGCAGAGAATTTGAGAAATAGAAGAATATTCAAGAAAATTTCAAAAAACTCTAAATGACTCTAGAACTTTCTAAAACATTCTATAATTGTCTAAAATTAAAATTTTAAGTAATGTGGGGGAAAATTCAAGAAAACTCGTGAGAATATTTCAAGAATGTTCCATAATTATCTTACCTCGAAATTCAAAAACCAACCAAAAACATCAGAGAAGCAAAAACTTGGCCAAGTACAATTAAATGAAGTTGTGAAATCAAAGTTGGCCAAGTGAAATGAAAGAATAATAATTATACATTTTTTTGTTAAATTTTCAATGTTTTAGAATTCAAATTTGAGAAGAAAAATTAGAAAAATTATTTATAAACAAAGCTTTAAAGCTATAAAAACTTGGCGGGATTGAATGTATTTCTCGGTTCCAAATATAACTGAAATTTATTGAAGATCCTTTCCTTTCGTTAAGAACGTTCTCTATAGTTAGACAGCTTATTTTTTTCTCTTTTTCTAAAGATTTTGTCTCTTTAATACATTCAATCCCACGAAGTTATTATACACTCAGCTCTCGAGTTAGTACGGGTCTCGGGCATTGCTTACTTTGACCGTGAGACTTCCTAGAATTTCTACGATGAAAACAGTCAGGACCGTATGAATAATTTCCAGTAGGAATACATAATATTAATTAACTGTATTTTGTACAAATGTAGATTCTCGTTATAATGATGGACGGACCTTTTTTAATAATGAGGACTAATTAATAAAAAGAAGATTTTCTGCGTGTATTTAAAAATAAATGCGAAATATATACGCGAGTGTGGAGCTGCCCGCTTTGTTGCTACGGCACTGCGTGATTGCGTCAAGGTCGCTGCGCGTCTTCCCCTGTCCCCCAGAGTCACTGGTCATCAAGTGCGAGCTGACACAATTCTATGGACACAGTAAGCCGAAGCGCAGTATATCAAGATTTAAGTGTAATTCAAAAATATTGTTTATCAATCATTTTTCTAAATTTTCTTCTCAAATTTAAATTCTAAAAAATTTTTTAAATTTATTTTTCAGTACTATATATATTTTTTCAAATTCGAAGGATGTCTAAAACTTGTGGTTTGGTGCCCAGATTTACTACAAAAATTTGCAGATAAAAATATATATACCTTATGTTCGTGCTTTCACAATAAAGCTCAAAATAGCGAATAATAGCGAATTTTTTGTTATTTTGGTACGAAATCAATTTCGCAATGGACAAGAGGGTTCTAAAAATTAGTATTTACAACTACAAATATGCTCCGAAATATATTCAGCAATAAAAGAATCCGTATACGTAGCAAATTGCCATAAAAGTTGAGAAAAATTATGTTTTTACTTGATCAAATGATATTTATCTCATTGTTCACGATTTTTCTATTGATGCAAAGGGTTTTAATAGTTACCTATAATTATTCTCCGAAAGCTACATGGCAACACAAAAATTTTTATACCTCGCGTACATCACTTTGGGAAAAAAAATTTTTTTGGTTGAAGATTCGTCATTTTAGTTGAAAATTCAACTATTTGGTTGTAGATTATTCATCTTTTTGGCTTGAAAATTCTACAATTTGGTTTTGTTGTTAAAAATTACACTATTTATTTGAAAAATCAACTATTTCGAAAAAAGTAACTTTTTTGGAAAAATCATATTTTTGGGTTGAAAATTCAACTGTTTTGTAGACAGTGTGTTTTTTGGCTTCAAAATTCAATAATTTTATTGAAAATTTATGTATTTAGTTGAAAATCGTCTTTTTTTGTAGAAATTTTATCTTCTTGGTAGACAATTCATTTTTTTGGTTGAAAATTTAACTATTTTGTTAAAAATTCGTTAGTTATTTGGTTAAAAATTAATTTTTTTAGCGGAAAATTTAACTTAACTCTTTTTGTTGAAAATTCGTCTTTTCTGGTGGAAAATTAATCTTCTTTGTTGAAAATTCATCTATTTGGCTGAGGCTTGAACTATTTTGTTAGAAATTCATTTTTTTGCGTTGAATTCCGCTGGTTGAAATTTTTTTTTCTTGGAAAGTAATTTTTTAAACTGACAATTGAACTATTCCATTTTTTGTTCACAATTTATGTTTTTCATTGAAAAATTTAAATACACTCCTACCCCGTTACTGTACCGCCCTTGAGTTTGGTCGGCACAGCAACGAGGGCTATTAAAATCTAGATTCAACCGGATCTAGAGCGACGAGTGAGTAAACTTTCAAGACCGTATATATAGTCTCTGAACCCGGTACCTTAGCATTTTCACAATCATTTGAAAATTATCAAAGCATCGATGTAATTGTATCGATACAGCACATAGTACATAACTATTAATTAATCATGCAATTAAATATAATGAGCAATTCATAAAATTAAAATTGACTATCATAATAATAATATCAACAATAAAATCAACAGTTTTCATTTTTTGAGGCTATGCATCGCTGTTATGCCGAATTTAAAAATCATACATTAACCAGTAAACTGGTTGAAATTATTGTTATATTATTGCTGACTTCAATATTTATCTTTGAATGCATACGTTTTCAACAACTTACTTTGAAGGCTGTTGGTCCCTCTAGCATTTCATTGAAAATTCGAACTTTTTCCTGAAGCATCGTTGCCGAAATCGGTAGACACGAGTCTCGTTTTTGGATAAACCATTTCAATAAAGCAGCCTCTACTTCAACATTCTTACCAGATCCCATTATTTTTTTGATTCGCCGTTTTTAATTTGTTGCAAAATTAGGGATTTGTCGCTCACTGACAGAAACGTTTTTTTTTTTGGTTCAGCCATAATATGAAAAAACAAATTACACATTTACACGCACAAAAGTATAATATATGCGCAGTGAGTCGCGAAGTAAACAGCATCTGATACGTCAATGTCTGTTCTTGCGATGAGCTTCAGTATAGGCCACCAAGAAACGCACAGGAGGGGAGACAGAAGCAGTCAAGCGTGAACAACCGAGAAGCCGGCACACAAACGGGTGAACACTAATGGTGTATAAGTGTATTTGGTAGAAAATTCATGAATTTGTTGAAAATTTGTCATTTGGTAGAAAATTAATCTTCTTGGTTGAAAATTCATCTTTGTAGGTTAAAAATTCAGAAGCAGTACAAACCCGCTAATAGCCAAACCCCTTTCCCTCGTCCTAACCCGCTCATAGTATAGTTACGGGAGCGCGTACGATAGTGGCATATTTTATTCCATCACACAGTTTTTACATCATAAATCAGATAAAACCATAAAAATGTTTGGATGCCAATGCATATTATGATGCTGGTTTTGTGGTAAAATTGAAGTGCAAGAAGTTTAATGGTACTTTTCTGATTCAGTGTGATAGGTTATAGGATAATATTATAGTATCATTATTTATTTGTTATTAGTTATGATAAGTATAAACATTAGGTTATATTTCCGTGAAGGATGGAATTAGTCATAGTTTTGGTTGTAAAATGCCATTGTTGATGTAGAATGCGATGGCAGCTTTTTGAGGTTAGGGTGAATTTTCAGAATGCAAGTGCGAAGGGTACGAACTGTCCGCAAAATTACAACCCTGATGTAAATAGTTCTATATGACCTTCAATGAGAAACTTTACAAATTTGCATGACATTTTTTAGGAATTTATATGCAAAGTTTCACGGATTCTACATACATTTCGAACATGGAGTATGCGTAGTACGCGGAAATAATAAATCTTAAACTTTCGTAAAATTTTTGGAGTCGTACATTTTCGTAATTTGTCGTAGCAAAATATAATTCTTCATAAATGTGTGTAGAGATCTGCCAAAGACTTCCATCAAAGTGGAAAAAAATGTAATCTTACAAAGGTTCGATGATTTCACCGAATTTCACACGAATTTTGTGATTCTGCGGGTAGTTCACAGTTCACACTTGCATAAAAAAAATATACTTCACTCGCAGTGAAAAATTCATTCTAACCTCAAAAATTTGCCACGGCATTTTACATGAGAAATGAGATCCCAGTGGGCAAAAAATTGAAAAACCTCTTTACGACGTCGCAAAGACGTCGTATGTCCGTGTAGTAAAGATGACGTAAAGACATCTTTGCGATATTAAAGCGTCTTAAAGATGTCTTAAAGATATCTTTACGAGACGGAAATAGGATGCCTTTGCAACATCGTAAAAATGTCAAGACGTCCTCCATTTTTTTGCCCACTGGGATTTTACAACCAAAATTATGACAAATTCCATGTTCCCTAGAAATATTACGTAATGTTAATACTCATAATAACAAATAAACAATAACCATACCATACCATACAATACCATAATGTTATTCTATAACCTCATACCTCTCACAGAGAATCAGAAAAGTACCATCAAACTCCTAGAACTTCACATTTACCAAAAAACGAGCATCACAAAATTTACAGGCTTCCAAACTTTTATCAGTTTTTATATGCCTTCATTTGATTTGTGACCTGAAAACTGTGGCGTAGAATGAAATATGCCTCTATATCCATTATAGTGATCGACGGTACTGAACTCACACTTTCAGTAAAATCTTCATCTTACAGAGCATACGGATCGAAATTTTCGATTTTTTTCATTCATTTTTCATTCATTCAATTCGTCCTTTTGGATTGAAAATTCATCTTTTTTGGTTAAAAATCAACTTTTTTGTTGAAAATTCAACTGTCTTTGAAAAATTTCGACTTTTTGGAATGAAAATTCAATTATTTGGTTCATAGTCCAACTATTTTGTTGAAAATTTGTCTCTCTTGTGGCCCCTTAGGTGTGGCATCCAATTTGCTTGCATCCGCCCTATATTTGTATGTATGGCAAACCAAACGACGGAAATCACAAGTCGTCCCCACGTCGACGTCAGGTTTCCTTAATGGTCCTTAATGGCACCGCTATGCTTCCTGCTAACCAAATTACAGACTCCAAGATCTTGGAAGATGATAAAGTGCCACTCCAAATTGGTACAAATTGGCACAAAAAAAACATTTCACAAATTGTTATTAATAAATTTGAAAAACAACAAAAACAATCGAAACTCTTTTCTCACAAGATGAAGTATATAGAAATCAGAAGTCGAATCAGGAAGAAAAAATTCCATTCTCAATTCTGAACTGATAATCTTGATAATCCAGGTATTTTTTATATTGAATTTTTATTTCAAATTTAATATAAGACTTGATCGGATACCCTTGAAAGTAGGTCATCTTTTACGATTTTGTTAAACCTTCTCAAGTCTAGGAAATGGGTTTTATGTATTGAGTAAAATATCGAGTTCTGTACGGCCTCTTACCATAATTTATTTTTTTTATTATTATACCATTAAGCCGAATCCCTTTCAATGTGAGCGTAACTCGTTCGGTTCTGGTCTCGTTTCACAACGTCGCTCCGGCACTAGTCGCTTGATCAATCTCTCTAGCAATCAACCCAGGTAAAGAGCTTCGCAAAGCCATTATAATAACGGGAATAATTCTAACAATCCACTAAGAAAATCTCTTTTCTTAATTTTTATAATCCGGCACTAAAAAGGGCCCCTATCCTAGGCTGAAACGTTTGCCAATCTCATAGTTACATAGTTTACCGCATGTCATGTTACGTAATCATAAGACCCTATTGCCCATACAAAAAGTTTCCAAAATAATAAATAATAATAACAGTTGTTTGAGAGTTTATCCATGACAAATTTCGCAATGCGTTCTGCCGGTACACAAAGCAGAATCGAGTTAGTTTTCTCAGGCGAATGCAATACTAAAGTAGTGAAGCAACCTCATCCTCTTCTACCTCGAGCGGGCCACTAACCTCCTTAACCACCTTCACTCCTGAGCGTTATGCGACCACTGCCGCCTCCTCGATCTCACCACGCGCCGCACAATTTCTGTCTCTGCGGTCTACTATGGCAGCAGTGAAATGGTTCGGCGCTTTTGTCGGTGCAGATAGAGCTCGTTTTTCCGTGAGGTTAAATGAAGGTTTGATAAATGCCAGGGTGCCTGCTGCTTGATTCGGTTGGATTCGGCCAATCCCGCAACACTCAGGCTCAACTGGTCAAAGAAAGCGACCAAGGATGCAGGGGGACAAGAAACTCAAATAAAAGGCGCCTCTGAGAAACCCCTCGGGCAATTCGATTCTTGGCCGGCACATAGCAGAGTTGAGAAACTGCAATCTGTCTCGGACGTTGTAACCTCGGAATTAGAAGTCCCGACGAATGGACCATCGATTTTTTCCAACCTCCAAGGAATCAGATGAAGGCCCGATACTTTCGGATGCGCTTGAAAAATTGACGATCTTATCTCTCATCTGAAGGGTGAGGCAGTATTGGAACTACTAAGAGGAAATACAAAGTGAAGGTTTTATCTGATAGAAGAAATATATCGAAGAGTAAATTGGAACTTTTCTAATCTATTAAATGAACAATGCTCAAATCGCTGGCAAAAGCGGACTAAATATTTGGAAATACTTTGAAGTTATTTGAAATCACTTCGAATCTCTAAAATACTTTGAAGCCCCTCAATGCTTGTGAATAAGTTCTTCAGAATCCATTAAAATATGATAAAATCCATTAAATTTAGTGAAATTCCATAAATTCTGACATTTTCTGAAATCCTAGAAAATTTATTTAAATACATTGAAAGCTTTTAAAGTCCCTTCAAATAATTGAAATCCTCGGAAATTTTATTACATCCACTAAAATCTTTTCTAGATCCTTTGGAATCTATTAGCATATCCTAAAACCTTATGGGTCCCATAAAATTTTTCTAAATCTTCCAAAATTCTTCAAAATCTATGAAATTTTATTAAATATCTAAAAATTATACAAATCCTTGAACATCCTTGAAAAATATTTTATATCTCTTATTATCTTTAAAAGTATTCTAGAATAATACAAATCCTTTGAAATCTTTTGAAATCTTTTTAAATTTTCAAGGACTGTGAAAAATTAAGTGGAATCTTTTGAAATACCCATCAGGCTTCAAAAGTTCTTAGAATACCTTCAAGTTCTTGAAATCTATTGGAAATTCCTTGGAATCTTCTAAAATCTCCTAAGATCTTCAAAAAATTTTCAAATCTTTGGAAATGCCTTAAAATATCTGAAAATTTCTTCAAATCTTTGCAAGCCTTTGAAATCCCTGAATTCTTGTGAATAAATTGTTGGAAATCCATTAAAATATTGTAAAATCTTCAGAAATCATCAAAATCCTTTGGAATACCTTAACGTTTGTTTAAATCTCTCAAGAGCATTTTGAATACCTTGAAATATTTCAAACCCTTTGGAAGCCTTTGAAATCCCTAGAAATTTTTTAAAGCTCTTGAAAATTCCTTAGAATTTTTTTAAATATCCTGAAATATTTAAAAATTTTGTGATCTATTAAAACACCTCAGAGTATCTTTGAATCTTTGATATCTTTCGACAATCCTCAATAATCTTGTAAATGAATTCTTTGAAATCCATTTAAATATTATAAAATCCCTTGGAATAACGTGAAGTAATTGGAATCCTCAAAAATTTCATTATATGCCTGAAAATTCCTCGAAATCCAATAGAAATCTTTCGGAATCTCTTAAATTCCCTGAAGTCACTTGGTATCATTAAAAGTACCCTGAACCCTTACCGATCCCATAAAATCCTTCAGGATCCTTCTAAATTTCAGCAAAATCTTTGCAATCCCACACAAATTCTTTAAATATTTTAAAACCCCTAGAAATATTGAAAAAAATATAAAATAAAAATATTTCGAATACTTCTAAATTTTTTGAAATTTTTTGAAGCTCTTGATAATTCCTTTGAATCTCTTAAAATATCTTGAAATATATGTACAATTATATAAATCATTGGAAATACCTTAAAATATTTTAAGTTCAATGAGAATTTTTGAAGACCTTGGAAATTTTACATAATCTCTTGATTTCCCTTTAAATCCCTTAAAAATCCCTTCAAATCTCACAAAAATCCTTTGAAATCTTCGACATTCTCTGAAATTACTTGGAATCATTAAAAATATCCTAAAACCTTTTTAATCTTATGAAATGCTTCTAGACCCTTATAAAGTTTCGAAAATTCTTTGCAGCCTCATAACGAAATTTTAAATCTCTGAAGACCACTTGAAATCTTGGGAATAAAATCAAATCCCTTAGTTAATTGTTGTGAAATTCCTTTAACTGTCTAAGAATCTTGATTTTTTTTTTAATGTTTGAAAGCTTTGAACATTCCTTAAAATAATTAGAATCCTTGGAAATGATATGGCTTGAACAACTGGTAGTAAAGAATAACGTCAGCAAATATTTTTAGAACATTCAAGAAAATGGTGAAGATATGAGGCTTCGAAATTTTTCGCACTTTTTTTGTTGAAAATTCTATATATTGAGTTCTAATCAACCGATTCAACTTTCCGGATTCTAGGCCGGAGAAAGAATGGTTGGAATGTGTGAATGAGACTCTGGCGAAGGCATATTAGAAGTCGTAAAAGCACAAGAGCGTGCATGAAACGATGTATGGATATAACGGAAGCAGAAGATGTGTGCAAGGATAGGGATGTCTGGAGAACAATTTACTGTATATGAGGAGAAAAGTGTTGCCTGGAACAAAAGATTTTGGGTACTAATGGGCCCGCAAGTAGAGATTTTCTTCGTGGATCAGTATAACGACTTTGCGAAGCTCTCCACCTGGGGTGATTGCTGGAGAAATTGATCAGCGACCTATGTCGGAGCGGTGTTGTGAGATGAGTGTGTCGTTTGAATGAACAACACTTGGCTTCTCGATTGATCTGAAACCTATCCCTTCTCCTACACATTCCTTACTTACCCATGCCGCATAAAGTCCTTGATCCCCGGTGGTATAACGAAGCTACAGTCGGAAGAGTTACTCTTACCCCGAAAGGGATTTGGCTAAATTATATAATAAATAAAAATAAAGGTATACATTTTTTTGTAATAAGATCTATCTAAGTTCCAAGAAGCAAAAAAATATTGACTTTCTTCGACAACTCAAAAAACAGATACCGCGTTCTTGGAAATAAGTCGTTTTTAATTTTTGACATTTCGTTCTCAGATGAAGGTCCAAATGTGTTTCACAATTTCTGTGAGTTTCATAGTGGGACAGCCAGTGGTTCAAGAAAAAAAAATTCGCATCTAACGTCCGGCACGATGAAATATCCGCGACTGCTGTGCTCCACAGTGAGATAAAAGCCCGAAAAAACTGGCCTAAAGATTAGGAATAGTCCACTTTGTATGAAATTCATCATCTAGAAGTTATTTGAGTCATAGATTCCTAAAAAAAATGATTTTTAGACAAATCATGTATATTTTTTTTCCTGCTCGCAATTTTAGAACAACCATTTTGAATTTGGAATTTGTGCGCAATATTTGAAATTTTTTAATTAGAAAACTTCCCAAGAATATATTTAATAATATTAGGATACACTCAATTTTCGATATACCGCGCCTCGTCTTTCTGCCTCCCTAGAATTCTGCCAGCTCGCACTCGTGGACGAGTGAGTCCAGGGGACTTGAGTGTAATCTAAAACTGATATTTTGACACCATATTGGATCCGTCACTTTCAATTTTCATTTTTTGATAAGATATTTGGAATCTTTGACTCAAAAAACTCTCAGGTAATAAATATTATACCAATCCGATTATTTTTCATCTTTTTGATAATTTGTCCGGGCTTCTATCCCATTCTGAAACGCAAGGGTCTACAGTGGGGCCATACAGGTGCCTCTGGTCAAATCAATTTTCATCCGATTTGCAAATTTTTTCTAAAATGAAAGCTCACGAATTTTCGCATTGTTGCAGGAAAGCACATTTTAAGAAAATTTCCAAAAAAATTTTATTTGACAAAGAAAATAAAAAAATTCTTATTCACATTACTGCTGTCATTATTATGCCAGTATTATTTACATAATTTTTTTTTTTAGATTTTTGTGAACAAATTAGTGAACCAAAGTTCTATCTTCTCTATTTGCGATGGGGAAGTACCTTGGACCAATATTTTTTGAGAGAAATGTAAGCGAAGTAATGTTTTATTCAAATGAAAGAAGTTAAACATGGATCATTAACTGTTTATGAAAATTTAATAAGGAATTCCTAATCAGGCCATTTTTTAACAGAAAGATTTCGTTTGTTCCAGAAGCATCAAGTGCACGTATCTTGCTAATATTCTTCCGAAGTAACAATGTGCTCTTACACAACAATGTTTAAACAAATTTAATGAACAAATGCATAATTTGACCATTTTGTATTGGAGGATTTTGGAAGGATTTCAAATATTTAAAGATATTTCACAGTTCTTTCAGAGATTTAAAAGAATTTTAGATATTTTAGGAAATTTTAAAAGATTCGAAGGATTTTCCATTAGATTTCAAAAATTCGAAGTGATTTCAATGGAGTTTAAAGATTTCGGGGCATTCAAAAAAATTCCAAGGAAATTTCAAGAGCTCTGAGAAATTTCAAGGAATTTCAAAAGATTCCAAAGGATTAAAAATATTTGAGGGTAATTCAAAAGACCTCAAGAGATTAAAAACATTTTAAAGAATTCTCAAGGATTCGAATGATTTTCAGATATTTAAAAAAAATGTCATACAGTCTGAAAAAATTTCATAAGATTTGGAAGGATTTCATAAGAACTATAAGGTCTTATGATATTTGAAAGATTCCAAGGGATTTTAAAGGGATTTTAGTGGATTTATTCAAATTTGCGAGGTTTACAAGTTTTTTGAAGGGATTTTAAAGGCATTCAATAACGTATTTTTTTGAACTTTCCCAGAATCTCAAAGAATTTCATAGTACTTTGAATATTTCGGGGAATTTTAAGGAATATCATCAAATTTCATGTAATTTCATGAGATACCGAGGTATTTTATCATATCTTAAGGGATTTCAAAAAATTCATTCAGAAGCATATTGAGGGACTCTAAAGATTTTAGGGTATTATAGAGGGTCTCAAGAGATTAAAAATGCTTGAAGGAATCTCCAAGGATTTTAGTGACTTTTGGGTACAAAAAAAAATTCATATGGTTTTGAAGAATTTCGAATGATTTGAAGGATTTTATAGGACCTATAAGGTTTAAAGATATTTTAAAAGATGCTGAGAGATTTAAAGGGGATCCCAACGAATTTAATAAAATCTTTGAGGATTTCAATAATTTCGAGGCATTTCAAAGGCGCAAAATAACGTATTGTAATAAACTTTCCCAGGATCTCTAAGGATTTCATAGGACTTCAAATATTTCAAGGGATTGCGAGGTATATCCTCAGATCTCATGTAATTTGACGGGATATCAAGAGATTCTATCATATTTTGATTGATTTCCAGGAATTGATTTATAAAAATATTGAGATTTCATAATATTTCAATAAATTTCAAAGAATTTATTAACAAGAATATTGAGAGATTTCAGAGGATTTCGAAGATTTTAGAATATTTCAAGGTATTTTCAAATATTTAAAGCAATTTACAATGTTTTAAAATATTTTAAGAGATTTCAAGCAATTCTAATGACACTTATGTACTTAAAAAAATTCCATAAAGTTTTAAAGAATTTCGGATGATTTGGAAGGATTTTGTTGCACCTATAAGGTTTTCGGATATTTTAAAACATTTGAAGGGATCTTGAAGAATTTTATGAAATTTCCGATGTTTTCGATATTCTTGAGGGATTTTAAAGGCAATCAATAACGTGTTCTAATAAACTTTCGTAGGATCTCAGAGGATTTTATGGGACTTCAAATATTGCAAGGGCTTTCAAAGATTTAATGATATTTCTAGGTGTTCTCAATGATTTTAAATAATCCTAAATATTTTAAGATATTTAAAAAGATTTAAAGGAATTTTCAAGAGCTTTGGAAAACTTCAAGAGATTTCAAACGATTTTAAAAGTTCTGAATATTCAAATGTATTCGAAAAGATCCTAAGAGATTAAAAAAAATGTCAAGGAATTTCCGAGGATTTTTTATAAGATTCCAAAGGACTTCAAAGGGCTTCTGGCGGATTTATTAGGATTTCCGAGGATTTCAATAATATTAAGAAATTTCAAAAGCTCTCAATGCATTTTAATAAATTTTTCAGAATTTCATGGAATTTCACGAGTTTTTCAATGGGTTTCATGGGAGTTCGACGGTTTATGAAGAATTAGAGTGATCTTATAATATTCCGAGAGGAAAAAAAGGAATTTTAGATGAATATGGGATTTTAATTGGATTTTCATGATTTTTAGGGTTTTTGATTATTTTCTTCATTTTAAGGTCTCTGTGAGCGGCCCTTGATGTCTTCCTGTCGGCATATTTCACGTTTGTACCTTTATTATCAAATGTCGCGGTTGATTTTAATGCGTGGTTAGAATTATCCCAGGAGGAACCATAAAGTAATTAACCTTTAGTATAGGAACAATAAAAAATTTCCCATCAAACTCACTTGACGTTGGCAGCAATGGCATAAAATATGAAAAATGGTACTTAAGGAAAGATGCCATATGCAAAATATATGCATTCCTTTATTATGACCATTAGGTACAGCATTATTAATTTTGTAGACTAGATTTTAATTTTTAATTCTTGATATCTTTATGATTTTTATATTTGAAGGAAAATGTATTTTTCTATCTGATTATTGGGACATTGGACTAATTTCTGAATCTTCATATTTAAGGCTAAAACTTTCTCAATAATTTTCCTAGAACCTGTTAACATTCTTCGAACATGCGGTTTTTTACGAGGGGTAAGTTAGACGGATACAGTCGTTAAAAAGAGACTGCTTTTCCTTACATTTGAATGGGAAAAAATAAAGAGTCTTATTTTATCGTCTCTCCTACAAGTGGCTTAAAATGAGTTTCCAAAAATATGAGAATTTCTGTGTGGTCTCTTTTTGACAGTCAATGTCAGTTTACGGCGTGACTTTGAACACTGCACTTCATATTTCTGAAGTTTCTTCATGGTTAAAATTAAAAGGAATTTTTACTGTAAAGAATCTGTTTCTCACAAATTAAAATGTGTATTATGAAGTGGATTACTGTCCTTATGTTTCAAGAAATCAACAAAATTTCAAATTTTAATAATTAAATCTCATTGGTGATGAAACGCTTTGACTATATATTTGTTGTTCTTGAAATAATTCAAACGTTTGTTTAATTAGTGTTGTGGTGAGATGTTATAAGACATTGGATTACAATTTTCGGATTTTCTACACAGGAAGTTAATTTTTCATCTTTTCTGATTTTTCTGTTTTGGTATTATGTATTTCAGTGAAATTGGTAAAAAACTAGGGGAATGGGATCAATGTGACTGAAGAACCGGTGAAAAATATTGAACAATTTTATTCTATTAGTAAACAACTGAGATTGGATGTATTACGAAATGATTTCTTGATAAAGCGCAAGATTCATGGGATCTTCCAAAAAAGATATTTGATACTAACAAGAAAATATAATTTTATTTCAAAAATAAAAGGAACAAAGAAACTTTTGATGAGATTACCAATAAAATAAGCAAGTATATTTCGAATTTGGTTAAAAAAGTTTTTCATGCAAAGATACACATAACTTTTTGGTGTTCTCTATTTTAGTACAACAAAAATTTGCATAGAAAAGTAGATTTAATTTCGTTCTTAAAGATTTTTGTTATTAATAAGGTAATAGAAAAATTTCTTGAACATTTCATATTAATTTATCAATTTTTATTTTCAGGTAATATTTAAATTCAATTAATGTGGGTCTCATTATTTATAACTGTAGTTCTCCCATAAATTACCCCTGACGAGGAAATTTAAATTGGCTTCAAAACATGTTGGTCCTCAGTAGTATAAAAAGGACGAAAAAAATGAAGAGTTAGATGTTGATTCAATTTACTCTTCCCCTTTCTCTCTCTTTTTTTTGTTGCACATTCCTTGTACATTCGTCTCTAATGATCCGTAAAAATGGATAGTTTCGAAGTCTGTTTTTGATTTGTGAACGTTTTGTGTGTTATTTTTTAGTACACGAAAGATTGTAGAAAGTAGATCTTATTCTGGTCTTTAGGAAATTAATTAATAACTAAAGCCCACATTCCCTCCAGGGAATGTCGTCAAGAGACGATATTTTTTGATGTTTCTGAATATGACTACCTTTTTCCACTTTTACTTTCTTCATTTTCTCTTTAACAATGCGCTTATTCTCTAATTAACGTTCAATATTAAATTGGCTGCTACGTAGTTTGACTTATCCAAGAGTCACATTGTTTTGTTAGTTGTCAATTGTCAATCTAATCCTCATCCCTTGTGAAGCTAGTACACAATTATCAATCCAGCTTTACGTTCTCTATGCAATTTCGCTCTCGAAGTGCAGTCGATTCAGAATCTGGGTAAGCGACTGCTCAACCGATTTGGGATTTACTCACGTCATCACCGACAATAGCGTGTGTTGAAATATTGATGAAAAGTGAGATTTTGCGGGTTAAGCTCTAAGCGGATAACCAACAAGCGTTTTTCCCGGCCTCTTCTTTACACATATATGCAAACGGCTTATCCACATTCTCTGGCAGTTTTTTGCTATTTTTGCATTCGTTCTCCAAATCCCACTCAATCTATTACTCGTCTCTCGACGACATGCCCTCGAAGGGACCATGTGGGCTTTAATAATTTAATAATTCCTTAAAGATCGATGAGGGCCAATTTATAGAAAAACCACATTTATAAATACACTCAAACCCCGATATAAGCCCAATTTCGGGAGTTGCTTCGCACTGGCCTTGGGCCTAAGCCGGATCTCTCAAAACGTAAGCAGTCAAGGACGTGTGAACCATTTCCTAATATTACGCCATCTCCGAACGTGAGTTCGAACCTGAGTACACGCGCACTGCGCCTTTGTCTATACGCTACAGATGTTTCACGCTTGATTGAACACCGATTCTCGCTCCGCGAGCTGAGAAACTGTGTGGGCCAGCAGTTGCCCAGCAGTTCTAGGAAGGCGTAAACCGGATGGGATTATATGGGAGTTCGAGTGTAATACTTTGTGATGAAACTTTTTTGTATCGATTCAGAAACTCAATAGCTAAAAAATAAATTCTCACTTTTTTCAAATTGAAAATTGGATTTTTTATCCAATTTTTATTTAATTATTAGCCTTAATTTCGAGCTTAATTTGTTAAAAGAAAAATAAGATGGCCTTTTCTTTCAAAGTTGATTCTCATGAACACATAACACAATACATAAATAACACATAATAAAAATAAACGCTTTCATGCCTTCGTCTTCCTTATAAACAAAACTCTAGGTGATATGCGAAAATACCAGAAATAGAGTGATAAAGGTTTATTCTACTTCACGACTGCACGATTCATCCCGGAAAACTACGATCAATCCAAATTGAATTTCCCACGGGAGATATACCTCTTTAATCTTTATACTATGTACAAACAACTATCTATGTACTTCGTGTTGCGGAAAAAGAATACGAGAAAGAATAGTAGTAGGCTTTATTTCTTGACCCAAAAAGTGAGACTGACTCGGAGTGAAGAGGGAATGAGGAAGATAGGAAAAACGAGTTACAAGAGAAAGAGGGAACTCTATGATTAAGAGCAGGCCTCACCAGGGAGGAGAAATTTCATGATTTTTAATGTAAAACAAATGGCAATGGGATCCTACCAGGAGCCACATTTTAGTATCACTCGAGACTGTTTTTTTCTAAGTCTTATTTTAATTATTAAATGACATATTTGCTGGTTTTTTGAAAGACATCGTTTTTTTATTGACCCAAAGTATATAAAATTGTAAAGAAGATGTTTTTTGAGT
>JAUMHM010000087.1:12983766-13009367 GCA_032362435.1 Melikaiella ostensackeni | reverse complement strand
TGGCCATGGGTGTGATTTACCGCGGTTCCACTGGGAGCCGGTGTCATTTTCATGGATGGCAGTCGCTCCCAGGGGGAAGTATATTTTCTTAATACAATTACGAAGTTAAAAAACATTTTTGCCCTGGATCTTACACTTTCTATTATAGATTTTCAATGCATCTAACTAATCCTAGCTAAAAATGCATGTTTTCATTCAAAAATAATTAGAAGATTGCCGAGCAGCCTTTAGGAATCAGAGCAAGCAATCTACCTTTGAATAAACAATTATATTTTCATTCAAATTTATTTATAAGCATTCTCTTCCATCCTTGACCTAGGTTCATTTTTGAAACTATGAGGTAGTGACCGTTCGACATTTAGAACCTCTCATAACTCTTTTATTTGTTACTAGACCTATCAGTCTCTCATCTGCTACAAAAAATCAATCATACTGTGGCTTTCGTCTCTGCGCCAAATATATATGTGGATCATTTTATGCCTGAACCAAGTATTTATAACAAACAAGCCTTTCCCTAAACATAAGCTTAAAAATTTTTCCCCGTTACCGTTCGTGTTTGGGTCTCCGAAAACACGAAGCACCCTATCAGTACCTTCGTGTCGCACACCAACCAGCTATTCATATCTCAGAGTAAAATGATTCTTTCCCAGGATCGTAAGTACCTAGAATATCATTTAACGAATCCCAAAAGGTATCTACTATATCACTACTATCACCATCAACTTGAGCGTGGCATGCTGTAATAAGAAACCTTCTGATATCCACTTTTATTCTCAACGACAGTAATCTGGTAGATACACATTTATACTTTTTAACATGCTATTTCGCTCTCTCCTTCATGATCAGAATGATTCCTTGTCTACCATATGATTCATTAACTATTCTTGACTATAATTCGATTGCATTTTTAATCTTGAATCGATAATTTTAATGCCTGTTGTGCATAGTTTAACATTCATCCATTTTTACTTCTTCTTGCAGAATTAAGTTTACAATCTGTCCATGAACGGCCTAACCATGGATTGATGGCTGCAGGTATTCAATATTTCGAAAATGATGAACATTTTCTTGAACCAATAAATGGCGGAGTTATTCAACTGTATCGACATGGGCGTCTCTACGTTGGAGTCCCGGTTGGTGATGGCGAGGGTCGGCATTTACTTCCAATATTTAATGGACAGGGGCAAATGATTGTTGCTAATGGTAATACCAATCAATTAGAGCTAATGTATCCTAACCATGCTGATATTGCTGAGGCGTATGGTTTGCGGGAGCCTGCGCGGCAGCGCCTGTTGCCTGGGGACCCCGGTTATCCAGGATTTCGTGATTAGTTTAAGCAAAAGAAAATGTAAAATTACAAGATGCAATATCGTTTTTGACCCGAAGTCGGATCAAGAAGTTATAAGCAATGGAAAACTAGACTAAGATGTCTTTGATATTATTACTTTTGATATAACAGTAATGTGCAGTTGTCAAAATTTTGTAAGTTTTCAATCCGGCCAATTGTATAAACTCATCCAATCTTCCAAAAACGTTTACATGAACAAAGCCCACTTTGTACTATTTCTTCGCAATTAAAAGATAAAAACTGAAGACATGGGAATGGCAGCTGGATAAAT
The DNA here is from genome assembly GCA_032362435.1 of Melikaiella ostensackeni. Taxonomy (NCBI): domain Eukaryota; kingdom Metazoa; phylum Arthropoda; class Insecta; order Hymenoptera; family Cynipidae; genus Melikaiella; species Melikaiella ostensackeni. Next base: position 13,007,748 of record JAUMHM010000087.1, on the reverse strand, counting down.
ACCAAAAGTGAAGTTCTCATTGACGAATAGTAAAAATCTTCTGTGTAAGACTTTGAAATATTAAATGTTGATAAAATTTCAGGAGCATGTTACCCTCAAGAGCTCTTCAGTATAGATTGATACTTATTTGTGAGCCAACTTTTCTGTCCTCAATGGAGAAAAAATTAAATTTCTATATCCATTTTCCTATCTCACGAATTGTAAAACTAAGTTTTATGTCACAAAATCCAAAAAATTTAGTAGGTATTTTTTCCATTGTATTGAATATTCGCAATGTATGAATTTTTTGATATGCCAAAATATCATTTTTTTTTTAATTTTCGAACATTCGTCGTGATCGAGTTGTTATTCTCATGTGCTCAACTGCTTATCCGAGAAAAATACCTCAAAAATATGTGACGGAACTTTAAGCTAAGAATAACAGTGACTGGCATATATGATATATTCTCTGATGAAGAATTTTGTCGCATATTCATTGCTGATAAGTTATTTACGAAGTTCTACGTAAATTTTTTTTCTCATAGAAGAATGTGGTTCGGTATTGGAAATCTACTTTTCCTATAAGCATTTTTCTTCAGTTCTGTTGGTAAATATAAAAATACATCATATCAATAACTCCAAATGCATTTTTAATTGCAGTGTATTTAAGAACATCTACCCAAGAGGGTCCTGTTTTTCAGCTTTAAGGCGACCGAAAGAAATTTCCTTTTCTTTGGGGAAAATCCATGGGGCCACAAGTTTTTACAAGCTAAGAGTTGTCTATCCTAGAAATTTGAATTCGTTTCATTTACAGCTTTCGATGATTCTTACCTACTAGAATTTGTGGTCTATATTATTGCCGACACATCCTTATAGAGGAAAAATGTATAATTTAATTTCAGAAACTGCATAATTCTATTAAAATTAGCCAAAAATGTCTAAAATTGTCGTTTTTCTTCTTTCTAAACATCCCTAAAATCCACGAAATCGATTGTTGAAATCTGCTAAGATCACACGTTTTTCGGCAAAAAGTAAGTTTTCGATCCGTCATTCTGAAGTACGCTGCTGGAAACATTAGCCTGGAGATCAGGTAAAAAGGAAAGAATTGAGTGTTCATTCTTCTCTTGAAACCTTATTGAAACGACGGAAAAGTTATATTGTGAGACTTGAAAATAGACTATACGCAAATACTCGTACCACCAAAGTAATATGAAAGCTACGGTTTCAAAATGCGATGATGAGAATTATTTACACACTCAATCTTTTTTATCTTACGTTATTCTTCTTCAAAAAAATCACTTTAGTATATGCACTCAAAAAAACCACACTCAATCGTGCACTTCACTTCAACTATTTTATTTCGATTCGAAAAAAATCGACAAGAAAATATCACTTATCTATTAGTACCTAACCGAAATCATTAGAAAATAAATGAACAGTTTTATTAATTGACTCTAGTAAAAATAAACTTTAGACTTTTCTACGACACAATTTGATTTGATTCGATTTCTGCAGCCTCCTTTCCTATATAACTGCTGATAAGTAAAAATAAACTGGAAAAATGATTTTAAAATTTTCTAATTTCAATACAATTGTGGAAAAGGCAAGACTTTGCAAGAAATTTTTTGAGGTATCTTAGAAAAGTTTCTGAAAGAAATAAAATGATTCTTAGGCAGGTGCAGATCTTTTATTAAATGAGTAACGATTTTTCTTCGAATTTCAAGGTTGTACGACCTTCAGTACGGCAGTAGCCGTTGTTGGAAGTTGACCGTCTACCTGAGCTCCGCCGGAATTATGTTGAGTGTGAAAGTAGTAGAAGTAGCCCGTCAACGTGAACTTTTTTGTGAAACTTGGAAAATCTACTACAGAAATTCGTAAAATTTCTAGCGCACGGGCTTAATATTTGCCCCATATGATTTTTGTGGAGATCGGGAAGGGGACAACATTAAAGAGAATGACATCTGCATTGAAATAATTTAGTAAAGAAAAATCGTTATATCTTCAGTCCGATTACTTAATAACCACACCTCCTCATATTTAATTGACAATGAAGTGTACAAACTCAGCTTCAAAATGGACTGCAATGTCAGCTTTATCGACTTTGCATTCTGAATCTCACATGAGAATATGTAACAAACACTCACATCATAAAAAGTGATGATATGGCAAAAGATTTCTGCCCGAAGATGTTCCGGTCTATATCGCAGAATATATGTAATTCAATGAAGAATTTCAGTTTCTTAAGGGTAGCTAAGTATGGCAACAGAATAAAAAATGTTTCATAAAAATTTTTGTAAAATTATATCTCGCAAATGTAAAAAGTTTTCAATATTCCTTTGGTGCACAATGTTATTGAAGAATAACGTGAGTGACAATATTTTCGCAGAATTTTCTCCTCGGATGATGTTCGGAAATTTTTTATACATATATTTTTTCAAATATCATATTTCAAGTATGAAAGGCTTCTTTTTGTTTAAAATTGACTAAAAATTGTGATCAAATTATGTTTTGAAATGAGAATTACAGTAAGGTCCATCTCATCCCGGTGATAGAGTTGTTGCATGTCAAAATATTTTCAAAAGAACAGCATTCAAAAAGATATTGAGTAGGGGTCTTTTCGAATTTCGCGCAAAAACATAGACGCCCGCGCATGCTCATAGTTCAGAAAGTAGGTCAGGGGCAGAACTTTGGGTGACGAATGGTTTGCGAATTTTCCATTCGTATTTAAAGTTGTTTATTGTTAAATAAATTTAAAAATACCCATTCAAGGTGAATAAAGATATCATACGGTACCGTAACGTTAACATAAACAAATGAGATTCAAAATTGTGTCTGATAATTTGAAGGAACCTGTATCAAGTTTTTGCCAAATTTTTCAGAAAATAAAGGTAATTTTGAAATCCCCGCTAAAATATGGCGATGTAAACTTGAGATTGTGTTTGATAATTCAAAGTGACCTTTAACCCAAAATTCCGAACAATAAAAAAATGTATTAACAACGAAAAAAAATTTGGATCTAGTTTTTATCCAATTTTTCAGAAAAAAATTGATTTCGAGATCCCCACTAAAATATAGCAATAAAAATTGAAAATTGTGCTTGATAATTTAAAGGTACCCTTAACCTAAAATGCCAAACAATAGAAAACATTCATCAGCAACAAACAAAAATTTAGATCAAGTTTCTGTAAAATTTTCCAGGAAAAAAAAGTTGGTTTTGGAATACTAACTCAAATATTGCAACTGAAATTGAAAATTTTGTTTCATATTTTTGAAGGGACCTTTTATTCAAAATAATGAACAATATAAAAATTTAATAACTTTCAACAAAAATTTGGATCAAGTTTTTGTCAAATTTTCCAGAAAAAAATTGATTTTGAGATCCCCCCTGAAATATAGCAATTAAAATTGGAAATTGTGTTTTATTATTCAAAGGGTCCCTCTAGTCTGACAAACCAAATAATAAAAAAAATGTATGAAGAACCATCAAAAATGTAGATCAAGTTTCTGTCAAATTTCTCAGAAAAAAAGTTGATTTTGAAATTCCCACTAAAATATGCCAATCACAATTGAAAATTGTATTTGATAATTTTAAGGGACCTGGAATCTAAAATACCAAATAATGAAAAAAATATAATAACAACAAACGAAAATTTAGATCAAGTTCCTGTAAAATTTTTTCAGAAAAAAGTTTATTTTAAAATCCCCACGACAGTATGGCAATTGAAATTGAAAATTGTGTTTGATAATTCGAAGGGACCTCTTACCCAAAATATTAAACAATAAAAGAAATTTATCAACTGTGAACAAAAATTTGGATCAAGTTTTTTCGAATTTTTCAGAAAAAAATTGATTTTCAGATCCCCACTATAATGCAGCAATTAAAATTTGAAATTGTGTTTGATATTCTGAAAGGACACTTACCTGAAATACAAATTAATAAAAAGATCCATTCTCAAAGAGGGAAAATTTTGATCCGGTTTTTGTAAAATTTTCCAGAAAAAAAAATTGATTTTAAGGCCCCACTAAGATATATCAATTTAAATTGAAAATGAAGTTCGATAATTCAAAGAAACCTCTAACCTTAATTACTGAATAATAAAAAAAATTAATTAGCTACGAACGAAAATTTGGATCAGGTTTCTGTCGAATTTTCTGAAAGAAGTTGATTCTAAAATTGCCACTGGTATATAGCAACTGAAATTGGAAATTGTATTTGATACTTTTAAGGGACCTTCCATTCAAAATACAGAACAATAAAAAAAATTTATTCAAAACAAACGAAAATTTAGATCAAGTTTCTGTAAAATTTTTTAGAAAAAAGTTGATTTTGGAATCCCCACTAAAACATGGCAATTAAAATTAAGAATTGTGTTTGTTAATTTCAACGGACCTCTTATTTGAGATACTGAATGATAAAAAAATTCATTAACTACATAAAAAGTTGGATGGAGTTTTTGTCAAATTTTTTTGAAAAAAATTGATTTTGAAATTCCCACTAAAATATGGCAATTAAAATTAGAAATTGTGTTGACCTTCCTCGCATGAATCCACGTTGGACTTTTTATATCTTTTTTTTTGTTATTTCTATGATCTTACCAGTAAGCGGGTATCGATCCTTATCTCGTCATCTACAATGGGACTGTCTAACGTATACTCCTCTGTGTCACAGTTGCTATGCTTCGTAACTTGACTGTCATACAATTTCTTGAAAAAAATTACTCACTCAGTCTTTCACTTTATTCGTATTCCATACCATTTTACGATCAGCATTCTTAATTTCGACTAACTCAGTGCTCATACTTCCTTTCCCAATCTTCTTATCCCATTTCCAAAATAATTTTTGATTCATTTAAAAATTATTTTGCATTTTCTGCTTTTCTCTCGCATTTGTTAACTATGTTAAATATGAATTTCGTAATTAATTCTAAAGGATTGTCTTTTATCTAGTTGTAATTGTGATGTCCTCTACTTCTTATCAAATGCAAACATCTTAAAAATTTGCGATGAAGGCTCAAACTATGAATGTGATAATATCTAGTTATATACTCCTATAAAATTTTCTGCTGCTATTCATTACAGTTAAGTTGTTCACGAAGTTGTCCGAAAATTTGTTTTCCTATTAAGAGAATATGTGGCTTCGCATTGGTACTCTACTCTTCACGTTAACAGTTTTCCTGAGTTCTATTAGTAAATATAAACATATATCATACCTATAATTTCAAGTGCATTTTCAATTAAAGTATATTCGTGCATTTCCATCTGAAAAATTACCCATTTTGCCAGCATTATTGTGGGTCAAAAGAAATTTTTTTTGTATTTTGATGTGTCCAAATGACAAGGTTCCATCTCGCAGAGACCAAATGAAAAGGTGCTAACTCGTGAAGACCAAATGGAAAGGTGCTACAGAGTTGAGGGCGCTGATGTTTCCAATACAATTTATATGGAGTGTTAAAACTTCGAGATTTTTCCACGCGAGTTAGCGCCTTTTTAGTTTGTCTCCACGAGTTAGCACCTTTTCATTTGGTCTCTCCGAGATGAAACCTTGTCATTTAGACACGTTGATTTCAAAAAAACCACGGAATTAGTAGTCTATATTATTGCCGACATATCCTGAATGATAGAGTGCAGAATTTAAATAAAAAACTGCATAATGCCACTAAAACTGTCCAAAGGTGTCTGAAATGCTTTGAATTCATTTGATATCGGTAAATTATTGCAATATATAATTCTATAATAATAACTGATTTCGAAAAGAATTCTTTCCTAAAAATTATTTGGGTTGCGATTAGGAAGACATAAAGACATAACATACAAAATCTGCTAACACTTTAAGATTTTCCAAAATAGACAAAAAAGTGATAAAAATTCAGATTTCTCAAAATTTGTTTCAAAAAAGCCTTCCAGCAAAATTTTATCTTAAATAGTGATTAAAACCCTCGTATGAGAAAATTCTCAACTTTTAAGAGAATTTAAGCCTCGGCAGAGATAACGTTAGATCAACAAAATTTACTTTTATTAAAAACTAACTTAAAAGTATATGACAAGAGATTTCTGAACAAGGATTTTCTTATCTATATCGTAAAATATATGTCCTTCAACAAATTGTGTCATATTATAAAGTGTATGCACATATGTTGACATAGCAGATAGAGAAGAAACTTGAAAACGTGATAGAAACTTTTTTTCGCGGAATTTCATTCTGACATTATATGAGCGTATTTCGTGTAAAAAAAAAATAATCATAAGAGAGCTTATTTGCAAAATCTATAATTGAGCCGCTGGATAGTATAACTACACATTAATATTTTCGCCTGAAAGTGAGGAGACACCTGAACGTCACTTAAACTCATGCGAGCAAGGGCCACCCTACCCTCAGGCGAAATATTTAATGCGTGGTTATGCCATCCAGAGGCTCAATTTTGATAAAAAAAATTGATAAAGAATTTTTGTTATTCAAGTGTTGCAAAGCATGAAATTATTCTGCTGTAACAATCTTATCATTTGCAAAGAGCCATTCCACGCACGTTCACTGTTCCTAGATCAACAGCTCCTTCGTCTCAGAAAGCCATTCTTAGACATTTGTCCATGTGAATATTGAACATCCAGTTGGCCATAACGCAGCAACGCCTAACGCCCTGCTTAATATAGAATCAATCGCACAGTTGTCAATTATCTTTCACGCTCGCTCCACTACCATTATATCTTGCTTTAATTGATCTTAGGAGTAAACCATTCACTCCATACTCTGTTAGCACTTTCCAAAATTTAGATTTATTCACCTTATCAAAAGCTTTTTCCAGATAAATAAATGCACAGAGAGCTTCTTTGTTCACCCTTAAACTTTTTTCTATGATTCACTTGAAACTAATCATTTGATCCGCACATGATCTCCTTGGCATAAATCCACATTGGCTCTTCATATCCTTTCTTCAGTTATTTCCATGACCTTAGCAATAAGTGTTTCGGTAAATATTTTACCGACGGAAATCAGTAGGCTAATTGCTCTTTAATAAGTACAGTCACCTTCATCACCCTTTTCCTTTTCGAGTTGAACAATAATCACCTTTCTTCTCTTATTGAAAACTTCATCATTCTTAGCACACATATCAATAGCCACACTAGCCATATTAATATTCACAATAGTCATATTAATAATCTTAGCCACACAAAATGATATTCGCCACCGCTCTTGAGGATTTGAGTGGTAATACCATCCACACCAACAGCCTCACCACACTTTGGTTTCCTAATTGCGAATATAATTTCGCGGGTATCGATCCTTATTACACCATCTACAACGGGACTGCCTAACGTGTACTCCTCTGTGTCACAGTCGCTATGCTCCGTAGTTTGACCTCCACACATTCTCTTGAAAAAATCACTCAAGCAGTTTTTCGCTTTATCCGTATCCCATACCATTTCACCATCAGAATTCTTAATTCCGAAATACTCAGTGCTATTTATTCCTTTCCTAATCTTCTCAACCCATTCCCAAAATAATTTCTGATTTCCTTCAACATCATTTTGCATTTTTTCTCTGTTCTTCCGCGTTTGTTAAATATGGAAAATATGAATTTCGAACTCGATCTTGAAAGATTGTTCTTGATTCAATTGTAATTCTAATGTCCTCTACTTCTTATCAAATGCAAACATCTCAAGAATATGTGATGAAGGTTACTATTCTGAGAATATGTGGCTTTGTATCAGTAATCTATTCTTCACGTTAATAGTTTTTTTTAGTTCCATTGGTATACCATATATAAAAATATATCATACATATAATTTTGAGTGGATCTCTAATTACAGTATATTCGCGTGATGTCATCTGAAAGGGCTTATTTTACCAACATGATGGTGGGTCGAAAGAATTTTTTTTGTATTTGAAAAGAACACGGAATTAGTAGTCTACATTATTGCCGACATACTCTAAATGATAGAATGTATAATTTAAATATAAAAACTGCAGAATGCCAACAAAATTGGTCAAAAATGTCTTAAATTTGCGGTTAAGAAGAAATGAAGATGTAACATACAAAATCTGATAACATTTCAAGATTTTCCAACAACAGATAGAAAACTGACCCGTTTGAATTTCTCCCCCCGAAGTTCACATTTTTGCAATTTCCTTTTTGCATACGTTTGTACGTCGTTTGCACTGTTTGTACATCCAATATTTTCGTTTGTACCCCCTTGGTTATCAAACTAGGGGCAAATCAAAATTTCGTGTCATCCCCCGAAGTTCAAATTTTTCAATATCATTTTTTTCATATGTTTTTACGTCTTTTGTACTGTTTGTACATTCAATATTTTAGTTTATACCCCCTAGGTTACCAAACTAGGGGCAAATCAAAATTTCATGTCGTCCCCCTGAAGTTGAATTTTTTAATCTTTCGTTTTAAAATTGTTTGTACGTCGCTTTTACTGTTATTATTGATTTCTGGCATTGTTAGTTTTTTGAATGTGATTAATTAAATCAAAGCATTTTTACTGATTCAGGATGGCAATTATTTTTATAATTTTTATCTCCAGGGTTTCTCCCTATTCTCTCGGCAGAAATTCGTAATTTCTCCCGGTTCAGAAAGAAAATTGATACATGCGTCCTAAACTATGACTCAAAACAGGTTCTCATAAAAACATCTTCGATAAACGTTGAATTAAAGTGAAATATTACTTAAATCAAAGAATAAATAATTTTTGTTTCAAATCTTCAAAAGATTTCAAAATACATTTTTCACAAAGATTTCACAAAGATTTCTAAAGATTAAGAAATACTTGAAAGATGTAAAAAGATTTCAAGGAAACGTTGACTTCGACTAAGATCTCATGTTAATCAAAGAATAAGTAAAGGACTCTGAAAATTTCAAAGAGGGTTCACAAAAATGTCAAAAATTTCGCTACAGAAAATACCTATGTAAGTGTCTATTTGAGTTGGCTGAAAACTTCCCTTCTTCTAGTGACTGATTGTAGCAGTGAGTAAAAGTTGTGTTTGCCCAACTGTAGTAAGCCCTCCAAATTTTAGTTCGATCAGGTAAAGAAAATAGTCGAATTTTTATTAAAAATCTGATGTTTGAAATCAAGATTTTTCCCAAATTACGATTCAGATTTCATTTTTTTTTGGTGGGGGACGGGAGGAAAAAAATTGTTTTCATGATGAGAAAACAGTGGCATGATTCCTTGATCATAGCTAAAATACTTCAAGCGAATGACTCAAATTTTTCAAAAGAATGTGCTGTTAGCACTATCCAAGAAATTCGTTTTTTGCACATTAAAAAAACGAAGTGTCTAAACGTTCGTCTAGACGGATGCTAAAATTCGTCTAAACGTCCGGCTAGACGGACAAATAATCCTTGAGTATTTCGTCAGGCTAGATATTTTCTGGCGATACTGGCGAACGCCAGTATCCGGATATATTATTCAATAAAAATTTGTCCGGCTACTACGGTAAATTGAAAACAATCATGATACGTTCGTTTATAAATATTTATCTACCTCCCCGGAACAGGTATACAGGTTTGTTCAATTGGTCAACGGTTTGAAAAATTGAAAATTTGGTGTTAAATACGGCAACGTAGCCTCAAAATTTCGGTTCGACATTAATAATAACAGAAACTGACCACCTACCTATTTCCCCCTTCCGAAATAGAAATTGCGTTTTTTTTTCACTCTCCAAAATATTCATTATACCCTTTTCCCCCTCACTGACTACCACGAATCACTTTTCACTTGATCAGCTCAATACGGGCACAATTATTATTCATGTCAATAGCAGGACAAATTTTATTTGATAAATTCGTCCGGCTATTGGCACTCTGCTGTAGGCGGACGAATTATTTTCGATACATTCGTCTGGCTACTGGCAGTGTACTGTAGCCGGATGAATTAATTTTGTCAAAAACGTCCGTCTAGACGTACTTGTAGCAACGTCCTTAAAAAAAATTCCAAATTAAAGACAAATTTTCTTCTTTATTTTCTAGATTTGTTAATTGTCTAGAATCGCGGCTTTTCCGATTTTTTTTGTGTATTTTTCAGTCAAAGTTTTTCAGGAGTCAAAAAGTTGCATATTTTTCCCCAAAAACCCAAAACATACAAAAAATTTGAAATCTGTAGAAATCACGTTCATAACTAATTCTGTTATCGTTCTGTGTAAACCAGTTATATTAATGTATCTTCAGGCGCTGATAACGAATATAAGCTCGTTTATATTCGAAATTTAAATATTCAAGGTGAATTCGAAAAAGAAATAGTTATCAAATTGCTAAAAATAGCAATTATTGGTCATTTTCTGAGCTGGTAAAGGGATGGGGCATGATAGAACTTCTCCCTTGCCCTTTTCAGCACCAAAAATGACTATTTTAAATTTGAAAAAAATTATAAACATTTGTAATATATTAACGAAACATAATGTATTCAAAATATTATTATTCTAATGTTAATTATAGCAATATCAATGCAAATGGAGCAATATAGAAAAAGGGAATACTGGAAATGGTGAGACCACGTTCCGTAATTAGAATTCAGATACAATGCTTATTTGTACTTGTTTTGAGCTATCTAACATTTTCAATAGGTTATGTACCCTAATTTCCAGTAATTGCAAATACACGATAAAAATGCGAATATCCCGAAAAATCTTTTTTTCATGCATTATTTAATAAAAAATCATAAATTGTAAAAAATCGCGATTTTAGACAAAAATTAGATTTCGAATAAAAATTGGATTACTTTTCTTATCCGATCGAACTAAAATTTGAAGGGCTTACTATTGTTGAGCAAATACAACTTTTACTCGCTATTGCAATCTGTCACTCGAAAAAGAGAGGTTTTCAGCCAACTCTAATAGACACCTACATAGGTATTTTCTGTAGCGAAATCTTTGACATTTTTGTGAACCCTTTTTGGAATTCTTGGAGTCTTTCTTAATTATTCTTCGATTTACGTGAGACTTTATTTTAAGTTAATGGTTTCTTGAAATCTTTCCAAATCTTTCAAGCATCAGGGCCGTGTCAAGAAATTTCTGCACTCTAGGCAAGATGAAAAATTGCAACCCTAGAGATATGCAGGGTTATATATATAGGGTGTTTTTTATCTTGAGACATCGAAATATCTCAAGAAATATACATCCAACAAAAAAAAGCGTCTGTAATGAAAACTTTTTATTTTCTAGGATGAAGAGCGACGCCGCAAAAATTTACCACACCCCCTGAGGGCGGAAGGTGGGGATGACTTTAAAATTTTAAATGGGAACCTATATTTTTTATTGCAGATTCAGATTCTCCATTAAAAAATACGTAAGTTTTATTAAAAATTTTTTTTTCGATTCACGCCAGATGGCGATGCATTGTCGGGTTGAAGTCGCGCAGGCACTGGCGCAACCGAGGGTTGTTCACCTGAGGTGGAATGTGGATGCGACTCCCTCATTCCAAACCTGCGATATCATCCCGAAAATGCATCGCCATATGGTGCGAATCGAAAAAAAAATTTCGAATAAACTTTACGTATTTTTTTATGAAGAATGTGAATCTGCAATAAAAAATATAAGTCCTCATTCGGAATTTTAAAGTTACCCCTCTACAGACCTCAGATGGCGGGGTGTGGGCTACATTTTTGCGGCGTCGCTTTCCTTGCTCGTGAATGAGAAGTTTTTATTACAGACATTTTTTTCGTTGGATACGTATTTCTTGAGATATCTCGAAGTCTCAAGAATAAAAAAAACATAAGTTTTCTTTCAATATCATCCTAGGTTTTGATTACTTTATTTCACATTCGTTCATTTCCCACTTTCAAAATTTTATTGTTTTGGTATTTCGCACAGTTATATTTTTCTAATTTCGAGATTTAATACCGCCCTTCCAACCGTTTTGCGCCCCCATTATCGTAGCGCTTCAGGTGACCGACTAGTCTGCCTATATGGTAGAGACGGCCCTGTCAAGTATTTTGCAATGTTTAAAAAAATCTGAAATCTTTGCGAAATATGTATTTTGAAATCTTCTGAAGATTTCAGAAAATTTCATTCATTCTTTGACTGCGGTAATATTTCACCTTCATTTAACGTTTATCAAAGAAATTTTCACGTAAGCCTGGCTTGAGTCGTGGCTTAGGACGCATGTATCAATTTTTCTTTCAGGCGGGACGAATTACGAATTTCTGCCGAGAGAACCGGGAGAAAGCCAGGAGACAGAAATTATAAAAATAGTTGCCACCCTGAGTCAATAAAAAACCTAAATTTACTTAATCACAACCCAAAAACACTAATAGGATGACACAAAATTTTGGTTTTCCCCAAGTTTGGTAACCAAGGGGGTACAAACAAAAATATCAAATGTACAAACAGTACAAACAACGTACAAACGTATGCAAGAAAAAAATTTGAAAAATTTGAACTTCGGGGGGCTGACACGGAATTTCGATTTGCCCGACGTACACGAAATTTTGATTTGCTCCTAGTTTGGTAACCAAGTGGGTAAAATGAAGATATTAAATGCACAAGCAGTGCAAACGACGTACAAACGTATGCAAAAAGAAAATTTTTAAAATTTACACTCCGGCGGGATATGTGAAGTTAGCCCTCCGAAATTAATTGTACCCCTAATTTCGTAACCAAGAGGGTACAAACGAAAATATTGGATGTACAAACAGTACAAACGACGTACAAACGTATGCGAAAAGAAAATTGGGAAAATGTGAACTTCGGGGGGCTAACTTCACACCGGTAGAAAACTGGGAAAATATAAAATTTTTTGAAATTTGTTTTAAAAAAGGGAAGTGCTAACACTACCGGTAGCGGTGAAAAAAAATTATCGGGAAGCCTTGTGACTGGTCACAAAAATAATGTAGGTCACACACTTATCCCCTTCAAACGTCTCATGAAGGCGGGAGGCACCCCTGTGAATTGTCATGATAATAATGTAGGCCGCAACTCTACCCCTGTCCAACGTTTAATGGGGGGGGGGGGGTGAAGGCACACCTGTGACTGGTCACAAAAATAATTAAATTCACACTGCCAGTCCATTTCCAGGATCATTTCGCCACCATTATCAAACATTATGATTTTTCATTTTGCAATATCTCTATGATTTTCAATATTAATCTCCATTCTCCCGAAAACTATCAGTCATATTCTTTTTTCTCGCAAAAAATCCTATCGGAATCCGCATTTAAAATTTGTCATCACGGATATCGCACTCTTGCCCTTTAGTCACACTCCTCATACTTTCCAGTTTCGTTGTCCTCGTTAAAATGAATCCTAAAATCGTTGGGGTGTGGGAAAGAGAGAATTCAGTCACAATTCTCATTATCTCGAGGATTCTGCCTTAAATGAATTTCCTCACTTAAAATCATTTTTAAAAAACCGGTCGAAAAAAGTTGTCGGTACCGGTCATTTTTTTACCCGTATCGGTCATTTTTTTACCCGTACCGGCAATTTTTTTTGCCGGTACCGGTTTTGTTTACACACCCTCAAAAAAAAGACATCTGAAAAAATTTTATTTCAAATATTCATAAGAACCTTCATACAGGAAAATGCTGAACTCTTAGGAGAATTTAAACTTCGGCAGAGATGACGTTAGATCAACAAAGTTTACTTCTATTCAAAACTATGTTCACTATATGACAAGAGGTTTCTGGCCAAGGATTTTCTCATGTATATCCCAGAATGTATTCCATTGAACAAATGTTTTTATATAACAATAATTGAATAAACAATTATATTTTTATTCAAAATTATTTATACGCATTCTCTTTCATCCTTGACCTAGGTTCACTTTTGAAACTATGAGGTAGTGACCCGTTCGACATTCAGAATCTCTCATAACTCTTGTATTTGTTACTAGACCTATCAGTCTTTCATCCACTACAATAAAATTAATCATGGTGTGGCTTTCGTCTCTGCCCCAAATATACATGTTGATCATTTTATGCCTGAACCAAGTATTCATTACAAACAAGCCTTTCCCTAAGCATAAGCTTATAAATGTTTCTCCGTTACCGTTCGTGTTTGGGTTTCCGAAATTACCAAGCACCCTGTTCGTACGTTCGTGTTGCACACCACCCAGCTATTCATATCTCCGAATAAAATGATTCTTCCCCCGGATCGCAAGTACCTAGAATATCCTTTAACGAATCCCAAAAGGTATTCATTATATCACTACTATCTCTATCAACTGGAGCGTGGCATGCTGTAATAAGAAACTTCTGATTTCCACTTTCATTTTCAACGATAGTAATCTAGGTGATACACATTTATACTTTTTGACATGCTATTTCGCTCTCTTCTCCATGATCAGACTAATTACTTGTCTACCATATGATTTATTAACTATTCTTGACTATAATTCGAGTGCATTTTTATTCTTGAATCGGAAATTTTTTATTCCTGTTGTGCATAGTTTAACATTCATCCATTTTTACTTCTTCTTGCAGAATTGAGTTTACAATCTCTGCATGCAGAGCCCGATCATGAATTGATGGCTCCAGATATTCATTTTTTGGAAAATGATGAACATCGTCTTGAACGAGTAAATGGCGCAACTGTTCGAATGCATCGACATGGGCATCTCTACGTTGGAGTCCCGGTTGGTTCTAGTGAGGGTCGGCATTTACTTCCAGTATTTGATCAACAGGGGCAAATGATTATATTGAATGGAAATAGAAATCGATATGAGCTAATGTATCCTAACCATGTTCATATTGCTGAGGCGTTTGGTTTTCGGGCGCCTGCGCGGCAGCGCCTGTTGCCTGGGGAACCCGGTTATCCAGGATTTCGTGATTAGTTCAAGCAAAAGAAAATGTAAAATTACAAGATGTAATATCGTTTATGATCCGAAGTCGGAACAAAAAGTTATAAGCAATTGAAAACTAGACTCACATGTCCTTGATATTGTGACTTTCGATATAATAGTAATATGCAGTTGTCAAAAATTTCTAGATTTTTAATCCGGCTAATTGTATAAAGTCACACAATTTTTCAAAAATTTTCAGATGAAGTGATACTTCGCAGAGAGGGAAGTAGACTTAAGCGTGAAAGTTTCGGCTCTAAAATGTATTTGATTTTCACATATCACATTTCTTTCGACATGTTCAGTTCTTAATCATTGCAATCAACAAACAGATGAAACAGCCAACTATAAAATCATATGCAAAAATAAACTCGCTAACATAATTTATGTTATTTTTTACACATTTGAACTCTTAGTGTCGTTCTAGTACTAACCATTAGCAAATTATGTAAGCTTACATTCCTCTCTGATATTAAGTCATTTTATTCTAGTTTAAAATGAAAGTATAAAAGCAAATGATACTTCTCACAGTGTAAGTGAATCATGATGTAACATGATATTAAATTATTCCTATTAACATTATACTGATATTTCACTTTAGTCTCTTTGAGTAGCATACATATACATTAATTTGTGGAGCGTGGCTACGTGTAATGAAATTTCAGTAAAAATAGCGGTACACATATACAACGCCCACTTTGTACTGTTTCTTCGCACTTAGAAGATAAAAACTGAAGACATGGGAATAGCAACTGGATAAATACCAAAAGTGAAATTCTAATTGACGAATAATAAAAATCTTCTGTGTTAGACTATGAAATATTAAATTTTGATAAGATTTCAGGAGCATGTGCCCCTCAAGAGCTCTTCAGTAAAGATTTATAAATATTTGTGAGCCAACTTTTCTGTCCTCAATGGAAAAAAAAATTAAATGTCTATATCCATTTTCCTATCTCACGAGTGGCAAAACTGAGTTTTATGTCACAAAATCCGAAAAATGTAGTCGGGATTTTTTTCATTTTATTGAATACTCGCAATGTATGAATTTTTTGATTTGACAAAATGTCAAATTTTTTAAACTTCGAAACATTGGTCGCTATCGAGTTGTCATTCTCATGTCCCCAACTGCTCATTCAATCAAAATATTTTGAAAATATGTGATGGAACTTAAAGCTAAGAATAAGATAGTGATTGGAATATATTATATATTCTCTGATAAAACATTTTGTCGCATATTCATTGCTGTAAAGTTATTTACGAAGTTCTACGTAAATTTTTTTTTTCTTATTGGAGAATGTGGTTCGGTATTGGAAATCTACCTTTCCTGTTAGCATTTTTCTTCACTTCTGTTGGTAAATATAAAAATACATCATATCAATAACTTCAAATGCATTCTTAGTTGCAGTGTATTTGAGAACATCTACCTAGAAGGGTCCTGTTTTTCAGCATTGAGGACACCGAAAGAAATTTCCTTTTTTTGAGGGGGGGAAAATACAAGGGGTCAGAAGTTTTTATAAGCTAAGAGTAGCCTATCCTGGAAATTTGAATTCGTTTCTTCACAACTTTCGATTATTCTTACCTACTAGAATTTGTGATCTATATTATTGCCGACATATCCTTGTAGATGAAAAATGTATAATTTCATTTTATAAACTGCATAGTTCCATTGGAATTAGCCAAAAATGTCTGAAATTGTCGTTTTTCTTCTTTCTAAACATCCCTAAAATCCATGAAATCGATTTTTAAAATCTGCTAAGATCATACGTTTTTTGGGAAAATGTAAGTTTTAGATCCATTATTCTGAAGTACGCTGCTGGGAACATTGGCCTGGGGATCAGGTAAAAAATGAAAAAATTGAGTGATAATTCTTCACTTGAAACCTTATGGAAATGACGAAAAAGTTATATTGTGGGACTCGAAAATTGGCTTTACGCAAATACCACCAAAATAATATCCAAGCTACTGCTTCAAAATGTAAAGTTGAGAATTATTTACACACTCAATTTACTTTACCTTAAGTTATTCACCTTCAAAAAAATTACTATAACATATGCACTCACAAAAAAACCACGCTCAATTGTACTGCTGATAAGTAAAAATAGACTCAAAAAATTATTTAAAAATTTTCTAATTTCAATACAATTGTAAAAGGAAAATTCTTTCAGAGTGAGAACTTCAGAATTAAGTGTTCAAATTCACGATCTATAGATCAAAGACCTTCTAAAATAGAAAAAACTTCGCAAGAAAATTTTTCAGGTATCTTATAAAAGTTTCTGAAGGAAGCAAAATGATTCTTAGACAGGTGTAGATCTTTCATTAAATGAGTAACGATTTTTAAAAGTCGAACGTAACACAGGTCTTCGTCGTTAAATTTTATTACGTCCAATCGAGACCGCGACAACTTGACGTTACGTTGTGTCGAGTAAGTGACGCGCTTAACTTTTCACGCGTTGAAAAAGTTTAATCTGAACTTTCCTTCGCTTCTCTTGTCGATCTTGGATTTTCCAGACTTTTCGTGCTCGTCCGTTTACTGCAACTTGTGGAGTTTTTCTTTTATTCAACTTTCTCATGAAAGCACTACAGAGCTCTTTTGCACATCCAGCGAAAAAAGATTCAATAAAATGACAGCGCTTTTTGGCTAATGTTCAATTCCAAAAATTGATTTCGAAGATTTTTGTCAGATTGGTATTGAAAGGTCAGTCCAGTCATGAATAGGTAACATTCCTGTCGATGATCATTTCACCAGGATAAAAAGTGGTGCAGAAAATTATTATTTATTCACATAGTCCCGTGATACGTGATGTGGCTATTAAATAACCGGACTGATTCTTTTGCCTCTTGCTTTGGGCCTCGGCAACGACAAGCAGAGTCCCCCCTCTCCTAAGCTCCGAATTTCAAGGTTGTACGACCTTCAGTACGGCAGTATCCTTTGTTGGAAGTCGACCGTCTACCTGAGCTCCGCCGGAATTATGTTGAGTGTGGAAGTAGAACAGCGCGTCAACGTGAAGTTTTTTGTGAAACTCGGAAAATCCGCTACAGAAGTTCGTAAAAATTTCCAGCGCACGGGTTCAATATTTGCCCCATATGATTCGTGTAGACATCGGAAAGGGGACTACATTAAAGAGAATGACATCTGCATTAAAATAATCTAGTAAAGAAAAATCGTTATGTCTTCGGTCCGATTATTTAATAGCCACACCTCCTCATATTTGATTGACAATACAAATTACGTGAGACTTTTCCGGTACTTTTGACCTGAACAAATTCTCCTCAAAAAAGAAAAAAATTAATCAAACTTTACCGGTACTCTAGTTCTATAAATGTTCTGGTAAAATGGGATATATTTAGCACTTTTTTGTACCTTAGTTCTATTTGAACAGTACCTTTTTAGGTCATAAATCCCATCACCACTTGTACAAATTCCGAAAAAAATAAAATGGATCTTTTCTAGTACTTTTGTCCCATAAATTATCTTAGAGTTGTACAATTTTAGAGAAAAATTGGTGGAACTTTTCCGTGATTTTGTTCGTAAAAAAACTTGCTCGAAAAAAGTGATGTGGTACTTTTTTGGTACTTTTGTCCTTATTTGGACTTTCAAAAAGTTTTAAGAAAAGTCGGTACTTAAGTACTGATTTATCTCATATCTAGTCCTTGAGCGAAATTTCATGCGGGATCTCAATGGGATCCCAATGGGACTTTTCTCTTACTCAGGTTAAAAACGTATATCATCCTCTCCCTTCTAGAGTGGAACGATAATCAACTTTCTCCAATCATTTTTATATTTATTTATTAATTACGTTTATTAATTACGGATATAATGTTGTGGATATCAATTCTTCTTCCGCCACCTACAACGGAATTGCCTAACGTATCCTCCTCACTGTTACAATTGTCATGCTTCATAGCTTGACGTCCATACAATCTCTTGAAATAGTCACTCATACTGTCATTCACTTTGTCCAGTTCACATACCATTTCGCCATCAGCATTTATAATTCGGATCAACTCAGGTCTAGTACTTTCTTTCCTTATTTTCTTATTCCACTTCCAGAATAATTTTGGATTTGCTCCAAAATCATTTTGCATTTTTTTTCTCCTTTCGCATTTGTTAAATTTGTTAAATATGAATTTCAATCTTGATTTGGGAAGATTGCTCTCTATCCAGTTGTTCTTCAAACGTCCTCTAGTTTTTATCAAATTCAAACATTACAAAAATGTGTCACGAAGGTTGAAGCTATAAATGCGATAGTATGTTGCAATATACTCCTATAAAACCTTCTGCTGCTATTCATTACTGTTGAGTTTTACACGAAGTCGTTCGTGAATTTATTTTTCTATTCAGAAAATATGTGGCTTCGTATTGGTACTCTACTCTTCACGTTAGCAGTTGTCCTGAGTTCTATTGGTAAATATAGAAATGTATCATACTTATAATTTCAAGTGCATTTCTAGTTGCAGTATATTTTTGTATTTCCATATGTAAAAGGGCCCATTCCACCAGTATTATGACGGGTCAAAAAAGAATTTTTCTTTGCATTTCGAAAAACGACGGAATTAGTAGTCTCCATTATTGTCGACGTATCCTGAATGTTAGAATGTAGAGTGTGAATGAAGAAACAGCATAATACCATTAAAACTGGCCGAAAATTTCTTAAATTTTCGGAATTTATTTGATATCGGTGAATTGTTGCAACATGTAATACTATAATAAAAATTGATTTCGAAAAGATTCCTTTTTTAAAAACAATTTGAGTTGCGATTAAGTAGAAATGAAGACGTAACGTAAAAAATCTGATAACATTTATAGATTTCACAGCAATAGATGAAGATGTTATAAAAATTCAAAATTTCATGAATTTGTTAAAAAAAAAAATCTTCTCGTAAAATTGTATTTCAAATAGTTATAGAAACCTTAATATCAGGAAGTTCTGAATTCTTGAAAGAGTTTGAGCTTCGTGAGAGATAACGTTAGATCAACAGAACTACTTCCATTCAAAACTATGTTCATAGTACCATGTATGACAAGAGATTTCTGCCCAAGGATTTTCCGGTCTATATCGCAGAATATATGTCATTCAAGAAAGAATTTCAGTTACTCAAGGGAAGTTAGGTATGGCAAATATAATAAAATAGGTTCCATAAAAATTTTTTGTAAAATTATATTAAAATTATATCTCGCAAATCTACAAAGTTTTCGATATTTCTGTTGTGCAAAAGGTCATTGAAGAATAACGTGAGTGATGATTTTTTCGCAGAATTTCCTCCTCGGATGGTGTTCGAAGTTTCTTTATATATATTTTTTCTATTTTCGGATTTTAAGTATGAGAGGCTTCTTTTCGTTTGAAATTGACTAACAATTGTGATCAAATTATGTTCCGAAACGTGACCTACAGTAAGGCCCATCTCATCCCGGTCACAGAGTTGTTGCATGTTAAAAAATTTTTAAAAGAACAGCATTCAAAAAGATATTGAGTAGGCGTATTTTCGAATTTCGCGCAAAAACATAGACCCCCACTTGTCAAAAAAATCCACAATTAGTGTTGGTATTCCTAGCCCCCTGTTAGTTCTCTTGCGGCCTGTGGATAGGAAGTGTCACGAGAGTTGACCGAGGCCGACAGGGCGGCGCCACCTATTCCGTGGTGCTAGATTTCAAATAATGCATGTGAAAGTATTAAAAAAACTTTTTTTTTTATATAAAAATAATTTTCTCGCACTTTTACGAATCAAAAAGCGACTTTCATGATTTTTTCATCTGTTAAACTAAAAAGTGTGACCGAAAATTGCGCGATTATCTGCTTTTAGATGTAAATCCTGAATTCGAATATATATCACACAAAACCAAAAATTAGATTTCTCGAATTATAAGAGACAAGGGGGACAAGGTATAACAATAACGATAGAAGATTTTAATTCATTCAGTTCAATCAGCGATTGATTAATTAATTATTGAGATAAAAGTTGTAATTTTTTAAAAATAATTCTTTGAATTCTAAATAAAATGTCAATGAAAAAGTATCCTTAGATTAATTATGTAATAACTGAAATTTGTCTAGCGTATTCAAGTTTTTTTGTATGAAAATATTGTTGAAAGGAAATAGGCAAGAATAATACTAAAGGTGTAGAAATAGAAATTTCATTTATACAGTTTTAATTTCTAACTTATATGAACAATTTTTATTTTATTTTTTCAAGTCCTCAAACAAAACAAAAGCCGTAAGCTGGTCATGACCCACATAATATTTCTAAAACAAGGAATGTTTTGAAAAATTTTGAATTTCAGTACGGAAGAAAAATTTCAGCTTTCCTATTTTGGGCTACAAATCTCTTTGGTGCTGAAAATTAATTATTTTTCTCTAAAAGCGTTTCTTTAGATTTAACTATTTACGACTTCCACTTCTAGAAGATTTACAATATTCTAAGACAAACAGAAAATTTTTAAGTAAACGTTGAATTTCCAACAAAATACATGAATTTTCGAATAAAAAAGAGAAATATTCAACCAAATAGTTGCATCTTCAACTGAAAAATATGAATTTTAAACCAAAAATGAAATGGTGAAATCTTTATCCAAAAAAATGAATGTTTAACCAAAAAAAATGTTAACAAAATAGTTAGTTTTTCAACCAAAGGGATGAATTTTCAACTAAAATCATGAATCTTCAACACAAAAAAAAACATTTTTAACAAAGTAGTTCAACTTACAACCAGAAATGATAAATTCTCAATGAAGAAAGGTTATAGTTGAAATTTTAACCAGAAAAGATTTCCATTTTGTATATAATACAGTTGAAATCAACCAAAAAAGACGAATTTTCAACAAAATAGTGCAATTTGAAACCAAAGAGATGACTTTTCAACCAAAAAGATTAATTTTTACCAAAAAAAAAAACGAATTTCAAACAAAATTTATGAATTTTCAATTACCAAAGATCGATTTTCAATCAAAAATGTCATAGTTAAATTTTCAATTGAAAAAATGAATTTTCAACGAAAAAAGAATAATTCTCAACTAAAAGTGTAAAAGTTAATATATTTCAACCAAAAAAATTTAATTTTAAATCAAAAACAGTTAAATTCAACCAAAAAACTAATTTTCAACAAAACAGTTGAATTTTTAATCGAATGAAATGATTTCCTTTCAAAATCGTTCAATTCCGAACAAAATAAATAAATTTTCAACCAAATTAATTTTTAACCAAAAATGATACATTTTCAACCAAAATATTAAGTAAAATAACTGGAATAGTTGAATTGAATTGAATTGTCCGAACGCTGAGGGCCAAACCATAACACCAATTGCATGGTACAAAACTTGATTCTTGTAATAACTTGGAAAAAAATTATTTTACGCTATAAGTATATTTGGATATTTTATATTTTTCGAAAGCTATTTAATTTAATAATAAAA
Source organism: Melikaiella ostensackeni (assembly GCA_032362435.1). Classification (NCBI taxonomy): domain Eukaryota; kingdom Metazoa; phylum Arthropoda; class Insecta; order Hymenoptera; family Cynipidae; genus Melikaiella; species Melikaiella ostensackeni. The sequence continues at coordinate 12,985,587 of JAUMHM010000087.1, read as the reverse complement.
ACTATAATTTTTTGTGAAGATTTTACTACTTGGTTGAATAAATTTTGGAAAATACAAAATAATATGCAAATACACTAATGGTGAAGTATCATTTTTTTCCAAGTTATTAAAAAATAAAGTTTCGTCCAATGTAATTTGTATTATTACTTGGTCCTCAGCGTACGGCCATCTTGCCCAATGACGTCACAACTGGAAATACCTAATAAACAAAGATGGAAATGTGAGGAGTTTTCGCAGTGTGATTGTATTTACTTTTTATTCCGAATACGTTCCAATCCTCAAGGTGCGTCCCCACTTCGTGAAATAAACAATATGCTTGCTATAAGACTCTCTTTAGGCGGGAAAATTTAAATTACAATTTTTTAAATTGACATATCAGTGGCGAAATATTTAGCGGAACTCACCCTAAAACTATCAGATGCAAGTTCAATAATTGGAATAAAGAAAACACCGTTTAGCTAAACTTTTTTCTATAATTTCAAACGCCTGCAGATCAATAATTCTGAAAAAAATTATCAACAGAATGGACAGTTTTTACTTGAACAATTGCCAAATTTCCAATTATAAAATGTCTTTGATAGAGAAATTCGCCTATTATTGGAATTTTATCCTTCTCAAAAACAATTCGTTAGATTTGTCTAGATGCCTCATATTTAGTAGATCAGATCCACTGAAATAAAAGTTTTGTATCCATGAACTTGACAGATTCTCGTTTTTTTGTATACATGATATTTGGGGGTTGTTTTAACATCCCTTGACACTTTGAAGGTTGTTTTAACATCCCTTGAAGGTCAAATAAGGAAATCAACATTTCAAAAACAAAACTAAGATCACAGGGGATTTTTTGATTAAGCACTTGCGGTGAGAAATCACTTCAAAATAAGTGCAGGAAGCGTCTCCTGCCAGGAAAAATATTTTTATTTACATGAAGGGTTGTTTTAATATCCCTAAAAGATTCAAACAAAAAAATCAAAATTTCCAAAAAACCAAAGCCATGGGAGATTTTCCGAATAAGCACTTGAGGTGAGAAATCATTTCAAAATAAGTCAGAAAGGGTTCCCCACTAATAAAAGTGTTTAAATACAATTGAAGGGTTGTTTTCTCATCCCTTGAAGATTCACGCAACATTCCCTAACCAATGATAACAATGCTTTATATTTTTCTCTAAACTTATGATTTCTACAGATGATTTTGGTTTTAAAGCATATTCAATATATTTTTCAGTCTCCTACACAATTGTTTTTCAAATATACTGCTAATATGATGAAAATGTCATCCTGGTACTTATTATAAATAAAATAAGTTTGCCAGAAGAATGTGCATAAATTTGAGGTATGATAATTAAATACAATTCAAATTTAATGCCAAAATCGTTTGAATTAATCATTTGCAGAACGTCTTCTACTTTATTTTCCAGAAGTGCTACTAAAATATCACCTACATATCTGAAATAGAACGGTATCTGAAATCCTATTTTTGGTAGAATATCTTTTTCTGAATCGTCCATTACTACGTCTGCTAAAATTGGTGAAAGTGGAGAGCCGATTGGTAATCCCCTTGCTTGGAAGTACGTTGTACCCTTGAAATTGAAGTCCGTGGTGTCAAGACATAATCTAAGTCCTTCCTCAAAATCTTCCCACTGTATTTTTGTCTTTGCGCGAATTTGGTTCCACCTACTGTGAACCGCTGCGACTGCCCTTTCTTTCGGCACATTAGTGAAAAGTGATACGACGTCCAGTGATGTGAAGACGTGATTTTCGGGGATCCTAATATCTCGCATTTTCTTCACTAAATCGAAGCTGTTAAGCACTCTCGATTTAG
>JAUMHM010000087.1:12954127-12965686 GCA_032362435.1 Melikaiella ostensackeni | reverse complement strand
AGTATGAGCCACCGAAGGACGCACAGGGGGGGGGGGGGGACAGAAGCAGTCAAGTGTGAACAACCGAGAAGCCGGCACACAAACGGGTGGCACACTAGCGGGGTATGAGTGTATATAATGTGTCACGTATGTAGTTTCAGTCTTCTATCTAATTCTCTCTGCTGCTTAATCAAAAATTTTAAGTGAATTGTCAGCATATCAGAATCCGAAGATAACCAGAATGTTCTTCCGATGGACGCGGACAGAAGACTGAAACTAAATGGTGTGTCATGTATGTAGTTTCAGTCTTCTATCTGATTCAGCCTTCTGTTTGATTAAAAATATTGTCAGCCTATCATAATAAAAAAAAAAACCGATATATTTTTCACATGAGCGCTGAGAGCAGACTGAAACTACTTAATGTGTCACGCATGCAGTTTCAGTGATTTGTCTCATTCACTCTTCTGTTTAATTAAATATTAAAAATGTTGCCAGCATATCAGAATTCGAGAAAACCAGGATGTTCTTACCATGCACGCTGGCAAAAGACTGAAGCTACAGTTTGTGTCATGGTCTAATTTCAGTCTTCTATCTAATTCACTCTTGTTTAATTAAAAAATTTCGAAAAATTGCCAGCCTATTGTATTCGAGAAAACCAAGGTGTTTTTCCCATGAGCGCTGGCTGAAAACTGCAACTACATAATTTGTCACGCATTTACTTTTAGTTTTGTTATTTAATTCACCCTTCTGTTCAATTATTATTTTTAAAAAAATCAGCATATCAAAACCCGAGAAAACAAAGATGTTATTTCCATGAGCGCTGGCGGAAGACGGAAGCTGCATGTGTGACACATCATATAGTCTCAGTCACTGTGAGCATTTATGGGAAAAACATCTTTGTTTTCTAAGAATTCGATAAGGTAACGGAACCAATTACTGAGAGGGATCCTATTGCCCGAGATCAAAGATCAAATACTTTCTATCTCCAATATTTTCGCAAGTAAATTTAATTCTTATAATTAGGAAGCCTAACTGAGCCTTATTCAATGACTTATGCTTGAAAAAAACGTATTTAGGTTCCAAGTTGAAAGAAATGAACTGTTTCCTCGATGAATGGTTCCTCCTCGGCAATTGCTTCCGTTACCCTATTGACTCTATTGCTCCATACAAGATCGAATCCAATTTATTTTTACAGATTTTGATATTTTGAATTTTGATGATAAAACAAACAAAAGCAGGTCGTTCCGCAGTACGGAATAGAATCTTATGGCATTCTTTGCAATATTTACTATTGTGTAGAATATTTTGATATTTTATTATGTTTTGTAGAACGGTATGCTTTTTAAATTTATTGCAGTAAATCAAGCTGCCAAAAAAGACTTGATTTCATATACAGAACAACTAATCCCTGATTCTTCATACCGTCTCAACCAAACTTAATTCCATATCGTATGAAGCAGTCGATATGTTGAAATTTTTAAAAATTTGTAATTAACTAGAAGAGTGAATTAGATAGATTACTGGAACTACATAAGTGTCACATGCAGTTTTAGACTTCTGTAAGCATTCGCGGAGAGAACATCTTGATTTTCTCATAAAAAAATTTTTTGAATTGACTTTCACGAACTGTAAAATAGCATTGCAAACTTTGAAATACCTGATCATCCCGTCAAACGTAAGGAAGCAATAAATGATATGAAGCAGAAACAAAAAATGAGTTTATAATAATTGAAATAAATAACGGCAACATGTGAGGGAATAACAGAGACTTGTCGATGGAATCCCCATACCGTAAAATAGAGTTTGTAATCGATAAAGTAGCCAGCTCTCGAAGAGATTCCTGACACGTACAGCAAGTATTTCAGAGTCTCTTCTTCTTATTCAGTACCTTTTTTGTCACAGCAAAATAAAAAGACCTTATTATGAAAAACAGACGAAATGCATTCGTTTATTCGTATATCTTTGAGAATTCATACATGAAATTTCTCCTCACTTCATCTTAAAATGTTACGAAGAAAATTCGGACATTAGTAACTATCTCCTATAGTATTATCAGACTTATTTACAATAAATCTTTGTACAAAAACTAATCTCATATAAATATTAATACCGATGAGAATGCGTCACTGAAGTGAACAGAGACGGAATGACGGGTCCCAATGACAGCCAGAAGACAGTGTCGACGATGTTCAGTTGATTGACAGTTCGATTATATTCGCTGCACTGCATGGGTCAGAAAAAGCAACCTTTTATTAGAATATCGCTGTTCTGGCACTCGCCACTGCTATTTAAAATACAATGCAACAAAAATTTGGCGCTGTACAGTCATGCTGGTGCAAACGTAGCTGAAATCTCCTTTAGTCGTTACGAGTCAACAGTGACGGTCATGAATCAGTGAAAGGGTGGTGATTGTACGCAATGTAAATTCTGATACGTGCAGGTTTTTCAGTATAAATCGTAAATTGTGTACAATTGAATCCGAAACACTCGCGTGCAAACTGAAATTCAACTGTATTTTTATGTGATATGATCAGAGAGAAAATTAAAATATTTTTTATAACATCTCCATGATTTCGGCCCATTTGCATGCCTGTGGAGCGAGCCCACAAACTTGCTTTCCGAGCGGTGTGAGTAGCAACTACTTTCTACTCCCTCGGGAGCAGAAGAATGTCAGCGAAAGAATATGGCTTATATGTGATTATGTGATGTTCGTGTTGGAAAAAAAAGATCGATGAGCGAAAAATCGATAAAAATCGATATCTGTAGCAGGGATAGTACAGCAAAAAGTGTCGCCGCCCTTGGAGGATGTTGGAACTGCTAAGGCCAACCTCGAATTTCGTATGTCAACAACTGCCGGTCGGCGATCAAAGGTATTGCTTGGATTACCTTAGCAGAAGTTTTGTATAGAAATTCATTTCGAATCATTCAGAATTATTCCGAAATCTGAGTCCGAACCAATCCGAATCAATCCGGAACAATCCGAAAAAGTTCTCAATTTCGTTCGAGCCAATTTGGTCAGAAATCAATCCGAATCAATTCGATTCAATTCGAACTATTAATCCGAACAAATCCAAACAAAATTTTCAATCCGAATGAATCCGATTTAAGTCGAATTCGAATTCATTCCGATTTATACGGATTGAAAATTCAGTATGTATTAATAGGAGTTCGGATTCATTCGGATTCATTTGATTGAAGATTTGGTTCAGCTTGATTCACATTGAAAGTTCGGATTGAAACGGATTAACTCGGATTGATTTTTGACCGATTTGGATCGAACTTTATTGAGAACTTCTTGCGGTTTGGATTGAAATGATTCGGATACAGATTTCGGAATAATTCGGATTAGTTCGGAATGATTCGAAATGAATTCCTATCCGAAACTTTCGACAGGGCACTGGTTTTGTGCATTTCGCGGCCCTTTTGTCACCAACTCGAAGAGCGAGATTGTGGAACCGACCGATAGCTACGAAATGTGCCAAAATTGTGAGGAGTGTTAAAAAAATTGTTGAGCGTTACTCGGGAAAGATCTCTACGATTTTCTACGACTCAGAAATTTCTTCAGCACTTGTCTACGGCTCACTTTTGTACGCTCGCGTCCAAATCGTACTAAAAGCTTCCCCCTCACCGTAGAAGTGTAAAGATCTCTCCCTAGTTATGCAATATACTATATTCATCCTCGTGCGGGCCTCACAATCTCGGTTTAAGCAGAAAATAATGGGAGAACGTTTTCACAAAAAAATTATGGACATTGAGGAGGGGAAAAGGGTGAAAGAACGATAATCAGGTAAAAGGCAATTGAGAAAAATACGATTTTAATTATTTGAAAAAATAATTCTACTCTAGAAATCTGTAGCTTTAAAACCTTAGTTGTTTAAATTTTAGTTTTTAAAACAACTGTTTTCTTCCTTTCGTAAGTTAGAAGGTTTTTTTTCAAATTGATTAATTTCCTATAATATGCTAGAGTGGAAATTTAAGTTAGCATTATTTGACAATTTTAAGAGAACTTCCTCTTTTCTTGTGGTATTCTTCAATTTAATTTTTAAATTTAATTTCTTTCAAACTGTGAACCCTATTTTTATTAATTGTATAGAATTTTGTAACTATTTGAAGTAAAAATTGTGCTTATTGTGTAGAACTATGAGGGTGCTCAAAATTTAAAGTAAAATGTTCCGAGTCATTCAATTTGATTCAAGGACTTCAAATAATTTTTTTTCAATTTACTTTATACAAATCTGAGGCTTCTCAATTTTTGAAACAAACAGATGTCCATAGTTTACTTAGGGAACATCCATTAATTACGTAAGGATGATTTTGGAACTTTAGACCCCCTTCTTACGTAAGATTTTTTATTTTTATTCGACTTACAAAGATTCCACAGAATTTTAAAAGATTTACAAGGATTATGAGGATTTTTCATGATTTTTAACGTATTTTAAGAGATTTATAGCAGTTCCGATGATTTTACGGGATTTCAAAGAAATTCCGAATATTATAAGGGATATTAGGGAATTGCCGGGAATTTTAATGGTTTAAAAAAATGTTTAATGGATTTAAAAATATTTCAAAGAATTTCGAAAAATTCGAAAAGCTTCCAACGGATTTCAAAGATTTCGATGAATTTTACAGGGATTCCAAGAATTTCAAGGGATCTCGTAACATTTCAGAAGATTCCACGGAGTTTCAAGAATTTTAACAGATTTTAGAGATTTTAAGGGATTTCCATAGATTTTCGAAGATGATGTGGAACTTTTAGGGGATTTTAAAGATTTCAATCTTTTTCAAGGATTTCAGGGAATCTTAAAGAATTTTTAGAGATTTTCATAGTTCTTAGAAGATTTCGAGAGATTTCCTGGAGACTCAATCGTCTCGATAATTTCACAGGATTTTGAAGGATTTTAGGAAAAAAAATGTTTCACGGAACTTCAAGGATTTCAACCGATTTTCAGAGATTTCGAGGGATTTTCATGGATTCTGAAGGATGATGAAGGACTTTTAGGGTATTTTGAAGACTTCAAATAATTTCAAGGATTTCACGGATCCTCAAAGAATTTGAAGGATCTCGTAAGATTTCAAAAGATTCAGCTGGATTTCAAAGGATTTCCGAGTAATATAAAGAATTTTAAGTGATTTCGAGGAATTATAATGGTTTTTCGGAGATTTTGATGGATTTTGAAATAGTTGAAGGGATTTTAAGAAATTCGGAAAGCGTCTTGCGAGTTTTGAAGATTTCCATAAATATTACAGGGATTCTGAAGATTTCAAGGGATCTTGTAATATTTCAAAATATTTCACGGAATTTCAAGGAAATTAACCAAATTTCGGAGATTCTGAGGGATTCCCACTCATTTTGAAGTATTATACGGGTTTTTAGCGGATTTGGAAGATTTCATGGGATTTCAAGGATTTCACAGAATCTTAAAGAATTCTAAGGGATTCTCCTAGTTTTTAAAAGCTTTTAAGAGATTCCCTGGGAACTCAATCGTTTCGATGATTTCACGGGATTTCGAAAGTTTTTAAGAGATTTTAAGAGATTTCAAAGTATATCCACGGATTTTAGAGGATTTCATTAGATTTCAAAAGATTTGGCGGGATTTCAGAAGATTTCTGAACATTATAAACGGTCTTCAGGAATTTCGAGGAGTTTTAATGACTTTTTGAAGATTTTAATGGATTTTAAAATATTTTGAAGAGATTTCAAGAGATTCGGAAAGCTTCTTATGAGTTTCAAAATTTCAATTAATATATCAAGTATTTCAAAGGATTTTAAGGGATTTTTAGGGAATATTGAAGATTTCATGCGATTTCAAGGATTTCACGGAATCTTAAAAAATTTTAAGGGATTTTTATAGTTTTTAGAAAATTTCAAAAGATTTCATGGGAACGCAATCGTTTCGATGATTTCACGAGATTTCGGAAAATTTCAAGAGATTTTCAAAGTCTCTAAAGTATATCCACGAATTTCAAAGGACTTCGTAACATTTCAAAAGATTTATCGGGATTTCAAAAGATTCCCAAACATTATAAGGGATCTTAAGGAATTTCGACGAGTTTGAATAGCTTTTCAAAAATTTTAATGGTTTTGAAATATTTCAAGAGATTCCAAGAGATTTGGAAAGATTTTCACGAGTTTTAGAGATTTCAATGAATATTAAAGGCTTTTAAAGGTTTCAGTGGATCTAGTAATATTTCAACATATTTTACGAAATCTCAAAGACATAAACCAAATTTCCGAGATTTTGAGGGATTTCCACTTATCTTCAAGGATAATAAGGAATTTTTAGGGGATTTTGAAGATTTCATGCGATTTCAAGGATTTCAAGGAATTTTAAAGAATTTCAAGGGATTTTCATAGTTTTCAAAAGATATCAAGAGATTTTCTGGGAACTAAATCGTTTCGATGATTTCACGGGAATTCGAAGGATTTTGAGAGATTACAAAAGAGTCCAAAGTTTATTTACGGATTTTAGAGGATTTCATGAAATTCCAAAAGATTTGGCGGTATTTCAGAAGATTTCGGAAGATCATAAGGGGTCTTAAGGGATTTCGAGGAGTTTTAATGACTTTTTGAAGATTTTAATGAATTTTAAAATATTTTAAGGGATTTCAAGGAATTCGGAAAGCTTCTCTCGACTTTCAAGGAATTCAATGAATATTACAGCGATTCGAAGATTTCAAGGATCTCACAATATTTAAAAATATTTCATGGAATTTCGAGGATATTAACCAAATTTCAGATATTTCAAAGAATTTCCACTGATTTCCAAGGACTATGAGGAATTTTCAGGGGATTTTGTAGATTTCATGCGATTTCAAGGATTTCACGGAATCTCAAAGAATTGGGAAGGATTTTCACATTTTTCAGAAGATTTCAAGAGATTTCCTGGGAACTCAAAGGTTTCGATAATTTCACGGAATTTTTGAGGATTTCAAGAGATTCGGCAAGCTTTTCACGGCTTTTAAAGATTTCAATCAATATTAGAGGTATTTAAAAGATCTCAAGGTTTCTCGTGACATTTTACGGATTTTCAAGGATTTTAACCGATTTTCAGAGATTCTAAGGGATTTCGAAGGATCTCAAAGGATCATGAGGGATTTTTAACGGATTTTTAAGATTTCAAGCGATGTAAAAAATTTCACGAAATCTCAATGAATTTTAAAGGATTTTCACAGTTCTTAAGGAATTTCGAGAGATTTCCTGGAAACAAAATTTCATGAAAAGTGTACACCCGAGGACAAGATTGGTTAACTCCTCGACTCTAGATTTATTGAATATACATATGCAATATGAAATATCACACAATAAAAAAGAAGTAAGACAAAATAATAATAACATAATGTGTATGATAGAATGAAAAGTAACTTTAGTAGCCAACACTGGTTTCAATTAGCATATTGAAAAAAAAATCACAAAGAGGAAGCTAACGTGATAAAGTGTTTGTACTCCCCCCCCCCCCCCCACACGCAAAATAAGGATTCGTGAGGTTGTCCAGACCCCTCCTCACCTCCAAAAAAAACCTTACGTAACTAATGCATCGTCCCTTACTTTGAACATTGAAAGAATTCACTGGCTTTGAAATACTTCTCTTTTAGATTACAAACCTGCCAAGTATAATTTTTGTTTAATGAAACACTCTAGCTTACATTCTTCCTAAATTCGACTTCCCAGAATTTTCAATAATCTTAGATTAAAATTGAGAAAAATTGTTTCGAAAATACTTTTTCTAGAAATCTTTGCCACGATCGTAGTGTAGAAATTAATAAGTGAAAAGACGGGACAAATTCGGAAAATAGTGTAGTTTAGTAAACCGAAAAATGAGGGAAATAAAGTAGGTAGGGACCAAGTTGTGAAACCTCTTCTCACGCAAGAGGAAGTGATAATCTACTTTTTAGAATAATACGCTTTCTTAAGTTTTTATATCATAATTTCTTCTCGTCTCCAATTTTGAGGAAATTGAGGTTTTCAATTAAAAATACTTTTTTCAAGTGCTAAATAGACCCTGGGCTGCCAGCTTTCCGCTCCATGATATATTACAAAGTACATACAAAATTCCATTTCCCAACAAAAATTGCTTTCCCAATTATCGCTCCGCACAATCTATTAAGCTGATTGGAAATATTGTAGAAAACAGGGATTTCAATTAAATAAAATTGTGATTATTCTGTTTCTAATAATGCTTCGCAATATCAAATAACTGGAAGATTAACTTAGGTCTAATATAATGTAAAAAAGCAATGGCTTAAACATACTAATCATACACTTAAAGTAGAAATATTCAAATATAACTATACAAATTACTTTAGACTTATATTAAAAATAATATTATGAAATAAAAATTACTCGTCCCTGTTCACGTCATGACGATCACTTACAATATAACTTTGTTAGTTTGTACAATGAACAGTAAAAGAGATAACGAGTAGTTTCGAAACTGGTACACTAAATAAAAGAAGTAGGCGTGTGCAAAAGGGTTCGATTCAATTTCTAAGCTATTTTGACATGAATCAAGTGTCGAATTTTTCGATGATCGAAGCGCGGCTGATCGAATCGAAAAAATCCGATTTGATCGTCTGGGCGTCGAATGTCGAAAAATCGATATTTGACGCGAGCTGTACAGAATTGGATTTCTTCGAATCGAGCGGCCGCTCATCGAATATCGAAAAGCTGACATTCGACGCGCGCTGGATAGGACCGGATTTCTTGAGAGCCATCGGGTGTTTGTCGAATTGATATTTTTCAAATCGATTAAATGCATTTGACACCGATGCAAGCAGCTCACGTATTCCGACGTTAGATATATAATTGAATATGAATCTATAATGGCAAAAATTTGAAATATTTCAGAAAGGTTTCTTTCAAATTTGAATGAATGTTTAGAATTTCTAATTTCTCATATTATGGCATTGATAAATTCATTTTTACAAGTGACTAACAATAACTTACAATGAACTTTTCTTCATGTGTCACTAGAGCTACATGCATCGGTTTAGAATATTCGATATTCGATGCATAGTCGATCGAATTGAAAAGTCCGATTGGCCGTTCAACGAATGTCGAATATTCGATATTCGACGGTCGGCTCATCGAATTAAAAACACCCGATTCATTCATTCGCGCATCGAATATCGGTTTTAGACATTCGACGCCCGGTTGATCGAATTAAAAGAACTCGATCCTAACTGGTGCGCGTCAAATTACAGTTTTTCAACATTCGACAAAAGGCGCATCGAATCGAGGAAATCCCCTTCTTTCGACCGTGCGTCAAATATCGAATTTGAATCATTCAACGTCGCCAAGATCGGATCCTTTTTTCCCGATCCAATTCGATTCTCAAACCGACAGAATGCACACGTCCAAAAGGAAGTCTACTTGCTCTTGTTGTAGTCTCTGTTTTTTTGCAATATTTTCGCAATAAATTTCCACGGAGTTGTTGGTTCTTAGGCAGTCGATATTACATTTGTTTCTTTATACAGATGTTTGTACGGATCCCTAGCTAAAGTCTCGGAAAGCAGTTCATTCCGAGTCATTCAGAATTATTCCGAAATCTGTATCCGAGCCAATCCGAATCAATCCGAACCAATCCTAATCAATCCGAACCAATCCAAAAGAAGTTCTTAATTTCGTTTGAGCTCGGAATCATTAGGATTCATTCAAATTGAAAATTCAGTATGTAGCAATCCGAGTTCGGATTGATTCGAATTCATTCGGACTGAAAATTTGGTTCAGATGGATTCCGATTGGAAGTTAGAATTGAAACGGATTGAGTCGGATTGATTTTTGACCGATTTGGATCAAACGAAATTGAGAACTTTTTCGGATTGGATCGGAATGATTCGGATTGAATCGGATACAGATTTCGGATTAGTTCGGAATGATTCGGAATGAATTCCTATCCGAAACTTTCGCCAGGGATGTAACTTTCGTGAGCCACAAAGCTCTGCTAAATGCTGGCAGTCTTCGGACTTATATACAACTTTCTTGTATTCTATTCGAGCGCGTCACAACTTCCGGTTGATGAATCTTCCCTTGTGCAGAGAGACTTGAGGACACGGGCCTTTGCTGCAGCGAAGAAATACCTTTGCTCGCCCTCTGAAGACTGTAATAAACCTGCAATCAAAAATGGAAGGGAAAAGCAAACATTAAATTAGTTTTCTTTGCCAGAGGTAAATTTCATTAAGTGCGAAACATTCGTAGACAAAGCTCATAAAATTAAATTAGAATTTTAATTAGTTTCACAGAATTCAAGTTTGCATGGCTAGCCTCGATTGACTTCAACCCAAAGAATCTTGCCCGCTTCAGTTTTTTTTTTTTCAATTCTAGGATGGGTAACAGCTATTTCGAAACCTAAAAGGAAAAAAGCGCTGGATTCATATTGCAGGAAATGTAATTAAATTATTTTTTTGAAAAAATTTGCATATTTTGCCTATTAGAATCCATTTTCTTCTCAGATTGATTATTTTTTTGTAACGCAAAACTGCGTATTTCTTTACAAAAAAAAGTGTTGAAGTAGCTTTTTTTCAGTCAAAAATTAGTTTCTTAAATGAAAAAAGTAGTGTAAAAAATACTTTCAACTGAAAAAATGTATTTAAAAAGAAAATTTCTTTCATACTTCTCTGTATGTAAATAACTGCTCATCAGAAATGAGATTTTTTTAAATCTCATAAATTCCCTATTGACAGTTCATTGGATAAATTTTAATTCACTGAAAAATTATTTGCTAATGGCAATCTATTTTTGAAACAATCGACTTTTTTCAAAATTCTTCTCTTAAAGAGGAATGTTCATTAATTAGAAATGTTCATTTATCAAATTCTCATGCGAAATTATGTGAATATAACATTTTTATACCAGAAAAGACGAATTTTCTCCAAAATACGTGAGTTTTCAATCAAATAGTTGAATTTTCAAATGAAAAAGATAAATTTCCAACCAAGAGATGAATTTCCAACTGAAATGATGAACCTTCGAGCAAAAAAATGAATTTTCAGAGTTCAACCATTAACCAAGTAGCTGAATTTTCGACCGAAAAAGATTTTTATTTTAAATTAGAAATAGTTGAATTGAACCGAAAAAGCACGATTTTTTAACAATATAGTTTAATCTCCAACCAAAACTGATTAGCTTACAGCCACATAGTTGAATTTTCAGCCGAAAAAGATGATTAGCAGAAATTTCTACCAAAAGAGATGAAGTTTCAATCCAAAAAGATGAAATTTAACAACAGAGTTGAATTTTCAACCAAGAAAGACTTCTCAGTAAAGTAAGGAAATAATAGGTCCATTAAGCTAGCATCTCCAAAATCGAATTTGAGCATTCTTCATAGCTCAGAACTTTGGGCTTTTTTTGGGTTTTTTTTTGGGCACCAATAAATATTTTTGGGCTCTTTCACTTTTTTCAAAAAATCAATTTTTTTTGTGGAGGTGCCAGCTTACATTAACCTAGCACCTCCACTGTCTAAAATACCAAAATAATGAAAATTCAATTCCACCAGAATTTTGGGCTTTTTTTGGGCTCTAGAAATCCGCAAAAACCAACCACCCCAAAACAACCCTTAAGTTCCAAAATCAACCCCTTTCAAA
>JAUMHM010000087.1:12886697-12938210 GCA_032362435.1 Melikaiella ostensackeni | reverse complement strand
TCATCAAACTTTGACAGTATTCTAGTTAAGGTTGGTACTCTATGACAAGCATACAGATTTTTTGTTTGTGGCGCCATATCTGTGTCAGGCCGAAGACTTTTCAGCCCATGTAGTAATTAACGGTAAAAACATACGTGAATGGTGTCAAATAGCACTCGTTATTTCAAATTAGTCATAAGGGGTGTCAAGTAGAAGAAGTACTTTAAGTCAGTCATAGTGATTCTTAAGTAGTATATTTCGTGTGAAATCAGCAGAAAATGACTTTTTGAAGATAAGTATGTCGTAAAGTGTGTCGTAGTATAGGTGATTATGAATCAAGCACAAGTGTTTGTAGTTTCAAGTCAGTTTCAATGAGTTGAAAGTAGTAAAAGTTATTCTATATTAGCCAGGGTGGGTACTAATTTAATTAAATCATTCATTCGATTAGGAGTCAAGCACAAGTGTTTGTGGTTTTAAATCGGTTTTAATCAGTTTAAAGTAGAAGAAGTCATTTTACATCAGCCATAGTGGGTGTACAATAAAATAGTTCTTTTTAAAAAAGTCATCAGTAGTGCCAAGCAGTATGCGTCATCAGACAAAAGTGGTTGAATTTTTAAATAATTTTTAATGGGTCTTAAAAGTACAAATCGTCTTGGATCAGCCACGATGGATGTCAATTAAAATAAATCATTCAAGACAGTCATAAAATGTAGTATCAGTTACTTTGAATCACTTATAGTAGGTGTTGCGTTATATAATTAGGAGTAGAAACATACATACGCGGTAGAAACATAAATGACGGATGTCAAATAGCACTCATTATTTCAAATCAGTCATAAGGGTTGTCAAGTAGCAGAAGTACTTTTAAGTCAGTCATAGTGATTCTCAAGTAGTATATTTAGCGTGAAATCAGCGAAAAATGGCTTTTTGAAGGTAAGTAAGTCGTAAGGTGTGTCATTGTATAGATAATTAGGAATCAAGGAAATGTGTTTGTAGTTTTAAATCAGTTTTAATGAGTTCAAAGTAGTAGAAGTCATTTTATATCAGCCATAGTGGGTGTTCATTTTGAAAAAAGTAATTAGTAATCTCAAACAGTATCGGTAATCAGAAATAAGTGGGTGTAGTATTAAATAAGTTTCAATGAGTTTCAAATAGTATAAGTCGTTTTAAGTTAGCCAGGGTGGGTTTAATTAAAATAAATCATTCAAGTCAGTCATAGAAAGTAGTTTCAGTTATTTTAAATCATTGATGAAAGCTTTCACGTAGTGTAAGTAAATGATAGATTAAGGGGGTCAAATAGCATTCGTTACTCCAAATCAGCCGTAAGGGGTGTAAATAGTAAAAGTGGTTTCAAATCTGTGATAATGATTCTTAAGTAGCACATTTCGTTTAAAATAAGCAATGCATTTTTTTTTTTTTTTTTTGAGGTTGAGTGGGTTGTAGGGAGTGCTGTAGTATAGGTAATTAGGAGTCAGGCATAAGTGTTTGTAGTTTTAAATCAGTTTTCATGAGTTTTGATGAATCTTGAGTAGTAGAAGTCGTTCTAGATCAGCTATAGTGTATTTTAAGTAGAATAGTTCGTTTTAAAATAGTCTTTGGTAGTCTCACTTAGTGTAGGTCGCCAGGTGAATGTGCTTGTAGTTTAAAGTCAGTTTTAATGAGTTTCAATGATTTTTGAGAAGTAGAAGTCGTTTTAGATCAGTCATAGTAAATTTGAAGTAGAATAGTTTGTTTTAAAATAGTAATTAGTAGTGTCAAGTAGTATAGGTCGTCAGGCATATGCGCTTGTAGTTTCAAATCAGTTTCAATGAATTAGAAGTAGTACGAATCGTTTTAGATCAGCCACTATGGGTGTCAATTGAAATAAATCATTCCAAGTAAGTCATGAAAAGTAGTATCAGTTATTTCAAATGATTGATCAAAATTTTCACGTAATAGAAGTAACTGTAAAGACAGACATAAAGGGTGTCAGTTTAGTAAAATTCTCGTGCATAAATCATATACCTGTCACGGATTTGTGCCGAACGTTTAGACAAATCGTGAACGCATTCACTTAAAAGTAAACAAATTTAGTTTTTGAAAAAATCAACAAATCTTTGAAAAATTATTTGAAGAACAATAATTATTCGTGGTATAAATAACGTGGGCCTCAATTCCTATGGTTTTGAAGCGGAATGTCACTACTCAAAGTATATGTAAAAGCTGTTTAGTTCTTTTTGTAGCAAAAGGGAGTTCAAAGATTAATATTTCAACGGGTGATACAGAAAGGATAAGAGAAAAGAAGGAGCAAAGGCCTAATTAAGAGACTATACAGTTTGATAATAATTTTCTGCAGACTGATTAGCCCCTCCAGCAAAACGTTTTTTTTTACCAGACGTAGGCTTTGAAATCAACTGTTATCAAGTCAGGATGCCCAAATATATTTTTCAGGTTTCTTCATCATTTTCTTTCTAATTTTCGACCATGCTCATTATTATTGTAATTTTACAGATGATTGTAAGATTACAAGTCATAATACTTTTTAAGCATTGGTAGTTTCGAGTTTTGTTTTAAATAAATTTCTGCCTAAGGGGCCCTTCACAAATTGAATTAAAGCTTTTTTTTGGGGGGGGGGGAGGAGGAAATGTAATGATCTGTTACATAGTATTTTCAACAAATCAACCCTTTATGGAATCAATGTATTTAAAATTATAGTATAACGTTAAAGTTTAGTAATTAATATAAAAGATTGTAATAACGTTATAAAGACTTCAATATCGGTATAATTAGATCAGTATTCTGGTCCTTTAGAGAAAAACTATTTCAATTTGTAACAGATTTTTTTCTCAATTCAGTTAGCAAATAATTGAACAATTGAGTTTTTGAAAATACCTCAAATTTATTTACATAGAGGCCTTTAGAATACAATAATTATATTCGCATTTCTATTAAAATTTAATATTATAAAAATAAGAATTGCGTGCCTTAGAATGGACAGAAAAATCATAAAGCCCGAAAAGTGAATAATTATTAGGTTTAATTTCACAGGCACTTGAAATTGAACAGTTTTAAATAGTAGAAATTAAAAATGCAACAATTTGTGATTGGAATTGCAAAAAAATTTACAATAAAAAAAAGCCATGAAAATTTGAGGTCTCCTCAAGTATTATGAGTTATTAAATTAAAATATTAAAAAATCTCTAGCCGATGAAAATGAAATACTTGCAAATTTAAAGCATTTCTATTTCATCAGATCCAAATTTTCAGTATTTGCAATTCTACAGTTTTAATACGAAGATCATAAAAGAGTATTTGAAACTGAAATCATTTGATATACAACAATCTGTTTGACAATTCATTCTAATATGTGCGCACAAAATGAAACTACCCTAAAAGTTAAAAAATTAAAAATGGAGTCATTTAGAAATTAATCTGTTGAAGATAAATAATAATCATTTCTATTTGGAACCATTCAATATCGAAATATTTATAAATTTCAGCGCTTGAAATTTCAAAATTATCAAAATTCGTAGTAAAAAAAATTTCTATCAGAAACTTTTCAATTTTAATTGCGAACATAAAAAATTTAAGATTTTTCAAATTGATTGTTCGAAGTTAATCAATTGCAAAGCAGTCAAAACTGAATAAACACAAATGATAAACGTGAGAAATTGAAACATTCAATTTTGTGAGCGTCAGTATTAAGATTTTTATTAAAAAATTTTAAATTTCACATGAAAGAATTATAAAAGAAATACTTCCTAATTGTAACCAACAAAGTTGAGAAATTGAGAAAATATATTTTCGAAAGTGGAAAAACTAAACAATCTGAAATCTTAAATGTTGAGAAGTGACCAAAAACAACTTTTGAGGCCTAAAAATGATACAATTTGAAATTCTAGCTCTTAAAGAGAAACAATTTCAATTTGGAAGCGACTAGTGCCCAAAAATGTTTCATTTTGAGCAAATATAATAAAAAGATATAAAATCGTATGCAATTCGAAAAATATGTTTTTTAAAATGAAAACAATACAGATTTTTTTTAAATGATACAATTTTAATGGAAGCATTACAAATTCAATCATTCCTGACTCAAATACAAAAATTTCAAAAATATTGAAATTGATTGTTCAAAACTGAGCTGAAGGTTCAAAATAAAATACGTAAAGATTACACATCTAAAAATTGATGAATTATAAATTTGAAGTACCTGAAGTCATACGAATAATATTAAAGGTTTTGAAATTTAAACATAAAAATATAAAATTCCAGTGTAAGCATTCAGGGATGAGAACAAATATTATAAATTCTGGAGAATTTTAAATCCATGATTTGAAAATCTCTAATGTCAAGTCTTGAATTTCTCATCTTCGAATTTTCCGAAACTTTTATTACAGTTCCAGTCTTGCATGAAATAACGCCAAATTGATAGAAAATATCACACAAAAATTTGAATATAACAAAAACGGAACTTCATTTCAGAAATATTCTGGAATATTCTAAAAGTTTTTTTAAATGATTAAGAACTTCAGTATCAAAATATTTCAAAACTTACTTAGAGTATATTTAATATATATATATATATATATATAAAATTAATTTCAATTAATTATTAATAATATATATATATATATATATATATTTTTACGACAAACCACCACAAAACCACTTCATTCGCGTATTTTTTCTAAATGCAAAATCTGCAGGATTGTCGAAACCTTCTAATTTTGTATCTACGCAGCCAATTTTGTACCAAGCGTACTGGATCATATTTTTATGTCTCGGAGAGGACAATTAGTTCTACACAAGGAATTGCAATTTAATAACATTATTCCGTAAATAAAGATTTACGTCGCAATTGTGAAGCAGTACGTCATCAGAAAAACGCCTAACATAATTCTTCCATACCCTGAATCCATACACATTTAAAGGTAGAATTCGTCCAGCGGTACACTTCGTTAAAGTTTTTAGTATGATATCTTCACCCACTGGTTTTGCATCCTGCACATCTTTTTCACAATATCCACTCCACGAGTTTAACAAAGGCACATTTCCTTTATTATTTTGGCAAAAAATTTTCTAAAGTGAGCTGCAATTTCAAAACAGCATTATAATATGCATATGCCTACCAAAAGACATTTGTTTTCCAAAATAATTATAAGTCAAAATACTTTGACATATACAAAAGCGGACGTTAGTTTTTCAGATTTTGATGCTGTCACATGCACATTTATTGGCCTGAATAATATTCCTTCCACTATTGGTCCAAATTTTTGTTTTTTATAACATCATAGAGAGGGGCGACAACAACTCCCCATCAGCAGTTATAGTGGGTTGCATTGTGCAACTATGTGTAGTTGACGTTTGAAATCCACTCTGAAAAGAATTGTACAGATTTTCTGGTCTGTTCGTTGTAACCAAAGGGTTTATCTCATTAACGAATTCAGTAGCCTTCGTTTTTTGAATTTCGTTATCTTCTACGGTCTTGCGTGTAATAAATTCGGTTACTATTTTTGAAACAATACGATAAGCTTTTTCAAAATTATATAGCCAAGTTCCAGAACCTTTAATACCATGCTTATCACCCAGCTCTTTGTATGCTTTCAAAGCCCGTCACCGGAGGTCTCTATCATGCAAAATGTATCCGGCCTCAAAAGCATTTCTCAATTTTTACATTACATACTCGGAAATTTTAAGCAACTTTTCCTTTTTGCTTCCCCCTACCTTCAGTTGTTCAGCGCATCTTTGTAACTGACTTTCAGAAGACACAAGTTTGAAGTTATATTGAACATTACTAAGTTTGCTCCTTTTGCCGTTGTTATTCCAAAATACCACCGCACTTCTTTTGCAATCTAGATCAACGTCTTCATCACACTGTGAACAAACTCCGATATATGATTCTGCAGACCAGTCCTGACCTTCATTGACCCCATCAATTGCTGCTTTTTCACAGTCCTCAAACGGCTCAGATAAATCCAATGACATTTCTTCTCACACTTCAATTTCAGAAAACTCAAATATGCTATCTTGTAGCATTTTTCGAATTGATTCTTTCAATTAAATTTCCCCCAATTTTGCACTGAAATACGAATCGGTTTTCACGAAATGATACTTGCATAGTCTTTCCACGCGTTTGCCCAAATATTGCGTGTCTCTTGAATTTTTTATTTGAAGACATACGTAACTAGCGAATGAGAGGTAGTTCACCCCTTGGTTCTGGCGGTAAGTTGTTCACTCACTATTCTGGCATCATAAAATAACATTCATTCATATTTTTTCAAATCAAATGAATGTTTAATTTTTTTGCATACGTATTTTTCCACTGAGGGTAGTTTTCAACATAAGTAGGAGTGGTTGGTGAAAGAGAAGTTATCAATTCCGAGATCAATTCATCAATTTTTGACTTGAAAATAATGTATAGCAAGCTTGTAAGGCAGAATAGAATGAAAAACCATTGTTCTAATTAAAAACATTTTTGTTCTCTAAAAAAAAACTGAAAGGGGTATTTTTACCCTTCAAATACAAGAAAGCGCCGACATGAGAAAACACATGCTGCTTATTGTTTTGTCATCTACAACATATGCGAAAAAAAAAATTGGAGCCGAGCACTCAAAAAACATTTCTGCTGTAATAGGAACTAAGGAAATCAAAGTTTGTGTAATATATTTTCAACATAACACAGAAAAAACTAGAGTGTTAAATAGAATCAATTTTTGGGTTCCAATGGAGATGCAACAAAACAGAATTACTGCGGTTTGAAATTCACTCATTTTCGAAAATGTGTCGAAAGGAATCAAATTATGTCGTGCAAAAGAACCACATTTGTTGACAGATCGGCACGAGAAGGAACAAGTTTCAGAGAAGCTGCCTCACTTATTCCGAGGTTATGTTCGCAAATTTTTGCAGGAAAAATTATATTATTTCACGAAAATGGTCAGGTCTTATCTAAAAATTTATGCTAATGTGAAAAATTTGTTTGCGAAATGCTTTGCTGATTTCAAGGTTAGGGTTGCATATTTTTGCGGGAAAATTATATTATTTCAACGGAAAAAGATGATGTCTATTTTCCAATTGAATGGATTGTTGATTTGGTTATACTATCAATCTTTATTCTTTTGCTCTTCCTTGAATTGCTGAAAAAATATAAAATAGAAATTGAGATATTTTTTTTTAATAATTGGAAGGAGAAGAGAAGTAAGATACGATGTAACTTTTTAAAGAGACTTGGTTTCTGCAGATTTATTTCTGTGAAAAATCCATTCCCTGCAGAAAACCAGCATAACCTCAAAATAATGGAACTTATGAGGTTTTGATCAGACTCAGTAATATTTCTATAAAAGAATCCATTTCTTGCAGAAAAAATCCAACAAAACATCAAAATCATAGCACTCGTGAGTTTCGTACCAGACTTAATAATTTTTCTATAAAATAATCCATTTCCCCCAGAAAACACCCAACATAACCTCAAAATAATGGAACTTGTGAGGTCCCCTTATCGCATTATTCTGCCATTTCTGACGTTTGCGTTTAGTCACTAGGCATTTTAGCCCATGACATCCTTCCAAGCATTCTCAGACATTCTGTCATTAGCTGAAATTCCTAGTGACAAAACGAAGAACGCAAAACTAGACAGAAAAACGCTGACATGGGATGGCACCCTTAGTGATTTTTCTATCAAAGAATCCATTTCCCCCAGCAAACACCCAAAATAACCTTAAAATAATGCAGCTTGTAAGTTTTCAGAAGGACTTAGTAATTTTTCTATAAAATAATCCATTTCCCCCAGTAAACATCCAACATACTCGTAACCTCAAAACAATGGAACTTGCGAGGTTTCAAAGGGACTCAGTATGTTTTCTATAAAATAATCCATCTCCTGCCAAAAACACCCAATATAATGTCAAAATGATAGAATTTGTGTGTTCTGAAAGGGTCTCAGTGATTTTTCTATAAAAGAATTAATTTCCCGCTGAAAATAACCCGGGATTCTGACCCCGGTGGCATTTGCAGAAACATGGGGCGTAAGTGAGCCTTTACGCCTAATGTCATTGTCAACGGTTTCCAAAAGAACCACTCCTGATAAACACCTGGTTTTGATGGATTCCAAAGGAACCAGTTTTCCAGTAAAGCCGCAACATCATAGAACCCCTAGTTTTTTTCTGTGAAGAAGCTTAATTTTCTAAAAAAACTAGGAACGAAACAAAAAACAGAGTAGCCTAAGTAGTCAGTTGCATTGCTGCTCGAATTTCGATTTACTAGAGGATATAATGTTGATAATTTTCCAGTAGCTTTTTGAAACAGTAGGTTCACATGCTTCATGAAAGAAAGTTGTCTGCGAGTATAAAACCCAAACAGATTACATTATACTATACACCCAATTAATATACGTTTCGTGAATTTTGATGTTCCCCCATATAATAGGTCTCTGCTTTATAAATACCATAGTTTGAGTTTCATTTGAATTTGTTTTCATTTTCCATTTATTGAGATATCCAAGTAATTTATTATCAGCATTTTGTAATCTAATACTGATGGTATATATTCTATGTTCTAATGTAAACAAGGTCTTATCATCATCAAATAATGCTCTATCAACATGTTTGTCTTCAGGAACATCATTTAAGTGAATAATAAATAATTGAGGTCCAAGGACCAAAGGCAAGTACTCCTGCATAAATAGTTTTACATATAGAATTCATGTTTTTGATTTCAACAAACATTTCTCTATTTCTAATGTAGGAACTTATGAGAGCTATGAGATGAGGTGGAAAACCATAATGTATAAAATTTTAATCTAATTTATTACACCAAACTGTATTCAAAGCTTTCTCAAAATCCAAAAGAAGTGCTCTAGTATGCATTTTATTATTGAATTTATCAGTAATTTTATTCATTAACCTAACAAGTTGATCAACAGGACTATGACCTTTTCGAAATCTAAACTATTCTTTGATAATCAGGTTGTTTTTCATTAATAATTTATCAACCATTTTCTTAATAATTCTCTCAACTATTTTGCTTAATTAATAGACGAGACTCAATTTCCATCCTGACCTGTTGACTTATTATTCTTTAAGATTTTTGGAATTTTTTGGATTTCTGTGAGACTTACTAGATCTATTCCGTTGAAATTTATCTGTATATTATCAGGTTATTTGTCTGCAGTATTAAATGCTTCTTTGTTATATTTTTGAGAACCAAGATTTTCCTTTTTTATGAGGATAAATGATGAAATTTATATAACTATTTGAATATTCTATCACTCAAGCAAAGCCTCCCTCTGGGAAAGTGAATGAGAAATCAATTCGAAGCCCAGTTCGTGTATTTTTTCCATTGTGATTGCAGGGGTGAGCCGGTGCGTTGTCGTGATGAAACAGTACCTTTTTGTGCACCAGTCGTGGCCGATTTTTTTTGTAGTTCGGCTTTCAAAGTCGAGTAATGATGCACAGTATGTTCCTGTTACACTTTTACCATTCCTCAAGTAATCAATGAGGATAATTCCTTGGAAGTTCCAAAATACTGAGATCATCACCTTCTCGGCTGACAAAACAGTCTTCGCCTTCTTTGGTGAATTTTCACCAGACAACACCCACTGCTTTGACTGCTGCTTTGTCTCGGGTGTATAGTGGTGCATTCAGTTTTCGTCCACAGTCACGAATCGACGCAAAAATTCATGCGGACTTCGATTAAACTTTGCCAAACACTGCGCTGAAAAGTCCATTCGATTGCGCTTTTGTTTGCGAGTCAACAATTGCGGCACCCATCCTGCACACACCTTCTTAACCTGCAGTTTTACGTTCAAGATGTTGTAGACTCGTTTAGTGGAGATGCCAAGAACCTTAGAAATCTCACGAAGGAGCCGACTACCCGTGAACTTCGTCTAGTTCGGCTTTGATTTTTCCGGTCGTCCAGGTTTTTAAAGAGAAATGTTTTATGACTGTACGGAACTCTTTTTTTTCCATTTTTTCGAGAACTACTGAAACGGTTACTTTAAACGTATGCCAAACGCAAACTGAGCGTCGGTTTTGGCTAAAGCTTGGTGAAAGTTAGTTTGAAGAATGCTATTTCTCAGCCATATACTCCACACTTTATATTGGCGCCATCTAGCGAGAAATTTACCTTACTTATCAAACGACACTCGTATACTGTGTCGAATTTGAGTTCTGCTTGATTCCGCTGGGCTAGGAATGATCATTTTCTGTCGAATTTCCAGGCATTACTGACTGATAGCTTGAGGAGGGTTCTTGTTTCTCTGGAAAGACCTTGTTTCTAGTTCTGCTGGAAATTACTCTAGTAAAGGTCTCGCACTTCCTGAAGCTGGATGTATGCATTTAACCAGTTTCTACATCTTAATTCGTCACTGGGGGTCTTATCACAGCCTTTGACGTGTGTTCACCGTTATACTTGACACATTTCTGATTTTGAAACAGTTTTTCGCCACATGACAAAACTTTTCGCATTTACGACATTATGAAACATGGGATCCACTTTTGTATTTGTCCCATCTCACCACACAGCAGCAAATTCCTTTTTGTTTGCCAAAATCCTTAATTACTGTATTAGAGCTGAATTTAACAGTAGAAACTGATAGCTTAATTTTAGTTTTCATATCCTCATTGGTGTCAAAGCGACACACCTGTTTTATACCTATAACAGCCAATCCTACATTAATTAGTTCAGCTTTAATGTCATCTAATTTTACATTTGGAGGAATGTCTTTTATTACCATCTTTAGAGTTTGAAGGCTAGTGACTACATGGGTGTGGAATTCCACTCCAGATCCTTTAAATACTTCCAGCATTTGTTTATAGTTCATTAAAAAAAAATACGTAACGTATGTGGAAGGAGCAGCAAGAGGTCTAAACGATTTTGTCACGACTTGTGACATGGGTCAGGAAAGGGGTAAAATATTGGTAAAAAATGTGTTACGTAATTTATGGATGGCTCCTTATAGTTGTTACTTGAATAGATAACAATGGAGACTTAAGAAATTATGAGTTAAGACTAAAACTCATTACTCATCGGTCATCGCCTCTTTTCAAATGAACCACTTATATCAAGTTAACAAACATAAGCTTTGTCCGTGGGAAGCAAACAAAGACATTATCGATTTTCCATTTACCGTCGCCACAGAATGACTTTGTTCGGTAATTGGAACCGGAAGTCAGGATCGTCTCGAATCCCACGAAGCAAAAGGTCATTGCTCGATACTTAGTACGTAACGGAAAAGAAATACGGTTTCCGCAAAAACAATTCTCATACTACAGAGAATAAAATCGAGTATCTCAGAGCCTTACGATCACTCAATTATTTTATTGCATTTTGTTAATTGTGTTTTCTATTTTGTACACCGAATCAGGATTTTATTTTAGCCTTTGAATCAAGTCTATATTTCTGTCTTTTGTGCAGAATTTAATTTTTCTGAGAAAATAAACGAAGGATCATTTAAAACGGATTTCTATTGAAATCTAAAGATTGCTTGGGGATCATTAGTGAGATTTTCTGGAGAGCTTTTGCTATTTTTACGCTTTCCTATCACTAAAAAGTTTAATTGTGACTCGAAAGTAGAACGTGTGATTAAAAACGAACACCACTTAGTCGTCTGCGTCATTTAAAACGGCGAAAATTTCAGAGACAACCATTATGAGAGGCGAAGCGAAATAGTCCTCTTGATAAACACTCGTTAAAGTTTGATTGGACTTTGATAAGCAGCGAAAAGCATAAAAAGCATGAAGAGCAATTTAAACTTCACTCCGTAAAACGACGTAACTGACTAGTTGAGACGCTTTCTCACATTATACTCTGATTTTTCTTGGCATTGATGGAAAATGTAAATTCTTTTTGAAAATAGCTTATCGAATTTGCATACACATATGAATTAGGTTTCTTTCAAAACATGAATAATTTGTTAGCAAGTGATTTTAAAAACACTTTTTCCGCTAATATTATTGATAACCTTTCATTTTATAGAAGTTAAAGTACGTCTCTTACTTACGTAAGGATAATTTCCAAAATTTTTGTCACCCTTCTCCTATTGTAAAAATTCGTAAGATTTTTATAAGCCCTACTCCATCTTACTTAAGATTTTTTTCTCTCAGTATATCGAAAATATATCAGTTCCACTCCGAACAAAATTTTCAGAGATTTTAAGGCATTTTGGAGGAATACAAAGTATTTTAAGGAATAAAATTTTTCGCAGAATTCAACGAGATTCCCGAAGATATTTAGAGATTTCATGAGATTCCTAGAGATATCGGAAGATTTCGAGGGTATTAACAATGTTTCAGGGTATTTTAAACGATTCCAAAGGATTACGAGAGATTCTACAGATTTTGAGAGATTTCAAAAGATTTCAAGAATTTGAAGAAATTTTGAGGGATTTAAGGGGATTAGGAGCGATTTTCTCGGATCACAACTTCAAAAAAGATTTCAGGGGATTTTAAACGATTTCAAACAATTTTGAAAGATCTCACGGAATTTCAAAGAATTCAGAAGGATTTCAAAAGCTACTGGAATATTTTCACGATTTTTAGAGGATGCCAGGGAATTTTAATTAAATTTCGAAGATCGAAAATAATATAAAGGAATTTCATAAGATTTGAAGGGAATTTGAGGGACATTAACAGATCTTAAGAGATTTCAAGAGATCCTGAAGTATATCCATGGATTTTAGAAGATTTCATAAGAATTCAAAAGCCTAATGGAACTTCGAAAGAATATTATGAAGGATTTTCAGGGATTTTGAGCAGTTTTAATAGCTTTTGAAATACGTTAATGGATTCTTTAATATTTTTAGACATTTTGACGGATTTCAAGGAACTGCGAACAATTTCCGTGGACTACAAGAGATATCAAGTGATTTCAAGGGATTTTATGAGATTTCGAAATATTGCAAAGGTAATCCCGGGTTCTCGAAGGATTTTGAAGGATTTCAAGACAAACCGAAGTATTTTCATGAATTTTGAAGAGTGTCAGGGGATTTTAATTCAATGTCGAAGATGTGAAAGAATTTGAAGGAAATTCGTGAAATTATAAGAGATTTGCAAAGATTATAAAGGATTGTAAGCGATATTAACAGATTATAAGAGATTTTCAAAGATCCCAGAGTATATCCACAGATTTTAGAGTATTCAGTAGATTTCAAAATATTTAGTGGAATTTCAAAGAATTTTCGAAATTTATGAAAGATTTTGAAGGCTTTTCAGCAATTTTAATGGTTTTCAAAAGATTATAATAGATTTTATAATATTTTTACGCATTCTGAGGGATTTTAAGGAATTACGATCGATTACCGTGGATTACGAATGATTATAAGGGATTTCAAGAGATTCTAAGACATTTCAAAATATTTCATAATAAATCACAAGATTTTGAAGGATTTTAGAGGATTTCAAGAGATACCTAAGTATTCGCAATTTTAAAGGGAGTGAAGAAATTTGTATTGGAATTCGAAGATTTAAGGGAATTAAGGACGATATTCGCGGATTTTAAGGGATTTCATTAGAAATTTCAAGGGATTTTAAATGATTTCTAACAATTTCAAAAGATCTCACGGAATTTCAAAGGATTTCAAAGGATTTCTAGAGCCACTAAAATATTTTCAATATTTTTGGAGGATGCCAGGGGATTTTAATGAAATTTTTAATATTTGAAGGAATTTCATAAGATTTCAAAGGTTTTTAAGGAATATTAACAGATTTTGAGAGATTTTAAACGATTCTACGGTATGTCCACGGATTCTAGAAGATTTCATAAGATTTTAGAAGATTCAACGGAATTTTAAAGGAATATTAGAAAGGGTTTTAAGAGCCTTTGAGCAATTTTAATAGCTTTTAAAAGATTTTAATGGATTCTTAAATATTTTAAGACTATTTGAGGGATTTCGAACAATTAAGAACAAATTCCGTGAACTACAAGAGATTTCAAGTAATTTCAAGGGATTTTATGAGATTTCGAAATATTTCAAAGAACATCCCGGGTTTTCAAAGGATTTTAAAGATTTCGAAGTATATCCACGGATTTTGGAGTATTTAGCAGATTTGAAGATATTTAGAAGAATTTCAAAGGATTTCCGAGTATTATGAAGGATTTTAAAGGATTTTGAAGACTTTCAATGGGTTATAGAAGATTTTAATAGTTTTATAATATTTTTAAGCATTTTAAGGGATTTTAAGGAATGAGGAACGATTTCCGTGGATTACAAAGGATTATAAGGGATTTCGAAAGATTTTAGGAGATTTCAAAATATTTAAAAATAAATCACAAGATTTAAAAGGTTTTTAGAGGATTGCAAGAGATAATAAAGTATTTGCAATTTTAGAAAAAGTTAAGAAATTTTTATTGGAATTCGAAGATTTGTAGGGATTTTCAGGAATTCCATAAGGTTCTAAAAGATTTCACAAGATTTCAAAAGACTTGCGAAAGTTTCAACGGATTTTAAGGAAATTCAGGGAATTTCGAAATATTTCATAAGATATCACGGCATTATGAGAGATTTAAGGGAATTAAGGACGATCTTCGCGGATTACAAGGGATTTCATAAGAAATTTTAAGGGATTTTAAATGATTTCGAACAATTTCAAAAGATCTCACGGAATTTCAAAGGATTTCGAAGGATTTCTAGAGCCACTAAAATATTTTGAAGATTTTTGGAGGATGCCAGGGAATTTTAATGAAATTTTGAATATTTGAAGGAATCTCATAAGATTTCAAAGGTTTTTAAGGAATATTAACAGATTTTAAGAGATTTCGAAAGATTCTAAGGTATGTTCACGGATTTTAGAAGACTTCAGAAGATTTCAGAAGATTCAACAGAATTTCAAATGAATATTAGAAAGGGTTTTGAAAGTTCTTGAGCAATTTTAATAGCTTTTGAAACATTTCAATGGAGTCTTAAATATTTTAAGACTATTTGAGGGATTTCAAGGAATTACGTACAATTTCCGTGGACTAAAAGAGATTTCAAGTAATTTCACGGAATTTTATAAGATTTCGAAATATTTTAAAAGTAATCCTGGGCTTTTCCAAGGATTTTGAAGGATTTCAAGACAAACCGTAGTATTTTCATCAATTTTGAAGAGTGTCAGCCGATTTAAATTCAATATCTAAGACGTGAAGGAATTTGAAGGAAATTCGTTAAATTATAAAAGATTTGCAAAGATTTTAAAGGATTTTG
This sequence comes from Melikaiella ostensackeni, assembly GCA_032362435.1. Classification (NCBI taxonomy): domain Eukaryota; kingdom Metazoa; phylum Arthropoda; class Insecta; order Hymenoptera; family Cynipidae; genus Melikaiella; species Melikaiella ostensackeni. Next base: position 12,923,077 of record JAUMHM010000087.1, on the reverse strand, counting down.
AGCGATATTAACAGATTATAAGAGATTTTCAAAGATTCCAAAGTACCATACTCGTATATCCACAGATTTTAGAGTATTTAGTAGATTTCAAAATATTTAGTAGAATTTCAAAGTATTTCCGAAATTTATGAAGGACTTTAAAGGATTTTGAGGGTTCCAAAAGATTATAATAGATTTTATAATATTTTTACACATTTTGAGGGATTTTAAGGAATTAGGATCGATTTCCGTGGATTAGGAATGATTATAAGGGATTTCAAGAGATTCTAAGACATTACAAAATATTTCATAATAAATCACAAGATTTTGAAGGATTTTAGAGGATTTCAAGAGATACCAAAGTATTTGCAATTTTAAAGGAAGTCAAGAAGTTTTTATTGGAATTCGAAGATTTGTAGGGATTTTAAGGAAGTCCGTAAGGTTCTAAACGATTTCACAAGATTACTCAAGACTTGCAAAGGTTACAAAGGATTTTGAGGAAATTCAAGGAATTTCAAAATATTCCAAAAGAAATCACAGGATTATGAGAGATTCAAGAGAATTAAGGACGATTTTTGCGGATTACAAGGGATTTCATAAGAAATTTCAAGGGATTTTAAAAGATTTCGAACAATTTCGAAAAATCTCACGAAATTTCAAAGGACTTCAAAGGATTTCTAGAGTCACTAAAAAATTTTCCAGATTTTTGGAGGATGCCAGGGGATTATAATGAAATTTTGAACATTCGGAGGAATTTCATAAGATTTCAAAGGTTTTCAAGGAATATTAACAGATTTTAAGAGATTTCCAAACATTCTAAGGTATGTCCACGGATTTTAGAAGATTTCATAAGACTTCAGAAGATTCAACGGAATTTCGAAGGAATATTAGAAAGGGTTTTGGAAGTTTTTGAGCAATTTTAATAGCTTTTGAAAGATTTTGATGGATTTTTAAATATTTCAGATTATTTCAGGGATTGCAAGGAATTACGAACAATTTCCATGGACTACAAGAGATTTCAAGTGATTTCGAAGGATTTTATGAGATTTCGAAATATTTCAAAGGAAATCCCGGGTTTTTAAAGGATTTTAAAGATTCCAAAGTATATCCACTGTTTTTAGAGTATTTAACAGATTTAAAAATATTTAGTAGAATTTCAAAGGATTTCCGAATATTATGAAGGATTTTAAAGGATTTTGAGGACTTTTAATGGGTTTTGGAAGGTTCTAATAGATTTTATAATATTTTTACGCATTTTGAGGAATTTTAAGGAATGAGGAACGATTTCCGTGGATTACAAAGGATTATAAGGTATTTCGAAAGATTTTGAGACATTTCAAAATATTTCAAAATAAATTACAAGATTTCAAAGCATTTTAGAGGATTTCAAGAGATACCAAAGTATTTGCAATTTTGAAGGAAGTCGAGGGATTTTCAGTGGATTTAGGAAATTTGTAGGGATTTGAAGGAATTTCATAAGATGTCAAAAGATTTGCAAAGATTTCAAAACATTTTGGGGAATTTTAAGGGATTTCGAAATACCTCAAACGAAATCATGGAATTGTGAGGGATTTAAGGGAATTAAGAACGATTTCAAAAGATTACAAAGGATTTCATAAGGAATTTCATGGGACTTCTATAGATTTTGTAATATTTCAAAATAAATTAGAAGAATATGTTCAAGATTTTTGGAGGATTTCAAGAGGTACCAAGATATTTTCAAGAATTTTGAAGGACATCAGGGGATTTTAATTAGATATTGAAGATTTGGAAAAATTTCATAAAATTCCAAAAGATTTCCGGGATTAGAAAAGATCTGAAAAGATTCCAAACAATTTCAAGGGATTTCAAGAGAAACCGAAGTATTTTCACGAATTTTGAAGAATGGCAGGGGATCTTAATTGAATTTCGAAAATTTCAAGGAATTTGAAGGAGTTTTATAAGATTTCAGAAGATTTGACATGGAAAACGGTAAAAAACTTAAAAATTTTCAATCAGAAAAGTATGGAGGCAAGAAGTCACTGGCAGGACATTTTTAGTCGATTCCGTGGGAGAAATTGAGTCTATTTATGGAAGAACGTTAAATGTGGACATTTGTTCATAAGAACTGTTCAAATGAATAAAACATTTTATCAAATCACAAAATATGACAGCAAAGAACCTTTGAAAACATATTTTTAGTTTATTCTGCGAAAAAAATTGAGCCTCCTCGTTTAGACATTGTCAAAATATGTATATGTTAACAAACATTCTCATAGAAATTGCAGAATATCAACTGTTTTCAACTAATCGTAAACGTACATTAATTTCTCTATTGTTTCATGAAAAACTATGAGTTTTGACAACTAATCATTGCAATTTGCTTGAAAATCACACTTGTTTATTAATTTGTTTGAAAAAATCAAACAATTTTTTCCTAACTGCAACATACAATAAATTATTTCCGTAAAGTTCCTATACTGATTTGAAGCCTGTTTAATTTAATTTGAGAATCTCTAGAGCGGTGACGTATTCGGAAAGTCATTAAAAAAAATTGTATTTGTTACTAAAATAAAAATGTTGCTCTGTAGGAATACAGACTAAAAAAGATTTGAGTTGATTTAATTGCAATTTGTCAATTTGATAAATTTGTTGAACACAAAACTCATTCGAATAAAGCGATTGATTTTTCAATTGGAACGGTTCCCTTTTTTAAGCAACAACCATTCTAATAAAGCGATCGAATGCTTAATTTGAATGGCTTTAGCTTCAAAAAATTTCGTTTCAATTGAAAAATCGCAGACGAACTAGCTAGCGCCAGACTTGGTTAATTTCTGCACGAGTTATTTTGGCAAAAACAACTTCTGCAGAAATATGTCCAGCAGAAATAATTTTTAAAGGAATGTATTCGACAGCAATATTCTGTGCTATAATGTGTTCAGCAAAAATATTTTCGACAGAAAAGAGTACTACAGAGAAAAAAATGCAGAAATTTTTTCAGCAAAAAAAATAAAACGAAAATAAGTACGGCAGAAATATTTGTTGGATAATTGAATAGGGCAACAACGTTTTCTGCAGAAAATTTTTATGCCGAACGTTTCACGCGGAAATGCGATAGAAATAAATCACATCAAACAACTAATTTCAATGCTCGGAGATTAGTGCCGCTCACTATTGCATAAGAGTGATGATTACTGGAGCAACTAGGTTACGCGCGTGATGATAACTAACACATTTGCATGATATAAATTTGAATCGTGAATAAAAATTGACTCTAATTCTATATCATATATTACTATTTGAGTATTCAATTTCTTAAGAGTTCTGGGCTGTCGCTCAACTTTTCAGATCTGTTTGTATGGTATTTCCTCTGACAGCATTGCTACAAGGTTCGTTTGATGAATTTGGTAAAAAAGCAACTAAAATTTTCTGTTGAAAAGTTTGCCTTTATTTTTTAGCGCAGACTCCTCCGAGGGCACACTTAGTCCACCGAAATTCCAATTTTTTCAAACCTTCTGAGAATTTGGATTTCTCGAGGTCTGGAAAATACAAACTTACGTGGCCGAATTATTTTTTGTAGCTTGGCTTTCAAGCGGTCTCATTATGATGCATAGTATGTTCCTGTTACAGTTTGACCCTTCTCCAAGTAATCAATGAGGATAATTCCTTGGGAATCCCTAAATACTGTGGCCATCAACTTCTCGGCTGACAAAACAGTCTTCGCCTTCTTTGGTGCACTTTTACCAGACAGCACCCACTGCTTTGACTGCTGCTGTGTTTTGGATGTATAGTGGAGCACCCAGGTTTCGTCCACAGTCACGAATCATGTTTCAAATACAGCTATAAGCATTTTTAGCTTTCAATTTTGTTTGAAGTGATGATTTCCAGTTAATCTACCTTATTGGCAGAAAATAAAACGAGAGCTTCATATAGAGTGGATACTCTAAGCATAAAAAAATTAACACGTTCATTGAGACTTGGACTTATTCTGAATAAAATTGGCAAGCAAACTTGAATGTTAAATCAAAAGAGACTGGAATGGAAAGAGTCTTTTTGATAGGTATACTCAAAGTTTGATCGGAGCAAATTAAACTCGACTCTTACTGTAAAAAAAGATGTAACACAGAACGAAAGGATGTCGGACTTTTGCGATGCCATCAAGAGAAATTCGAGATTGCTCCAGATCGAGGTGGTAGTTCGTGCCAGCAAGTCCTCGAATGTTTACGCCGAGACCGTCGTACTCGAATGTAATTAAACTTTTCCATCGTAAAATTCTGCCACCATCCCAGTGGTAGCGAACAGTGGTTGACCGCTCGTAACGGATCTGGCAGGATTAAGAAGGCGGTTATTTCCACTTTATCATTCCCTCGCGACACCCTGCGATAGCGATGAATGTCAGATTACATGAAAGTGATAACCAGAAGTGTCACTGGATGCGAAAATTTTACTACGTCTTCCGGAAGAGTTTTAATGAGAAATAGAGGAGAAGCTTAAAAAGAGTTTCGCCCATTAATTCTTGGAGAAATACTTGGAAATTATCACACTTCGCGAAGCACAGTGGGCTGAGAGACACGGGAAAGTGGCCAAGAACCAGCTTCAGAGTTTTTGGTGAAAGACTTATTTTTCATAATGCAGATGAGTTGAAGCAACTCTTCAGCGAATTATGGTTTTGAAAGGTTCATTATGATGTCAAGAGTCATATTATTTGCGACGTTTTCCCACCTTCGACATTTGACGAAGATATTAGCAAATGAAGTTGAGTGCGCACTTGCACGGCGCAAGGATTGTGGCTTGCATTAGATGAACCGCAAGGTTTCGCTGAAATGTATTCAGCCCAAAAGTGCGAACACTGAAAATATTTTTCTTGACTTTGTATCTAGGATATCTTACAAATATATTCTGATAAGAAACAAAATTTTCGCCGGAGCTGTTTTTGAAAAAATCCATGTATAATTTCAAAAAATCGATATTTCCAGTTTCCTCGAAAACGAAGCGAGACATAAAAAACTTAAGAATGCAAAATTGTTCTCCGAAAAAATTGCAATGAAAAGACGTGATTAATAATTTTTAACCTCACTTCGTTTCTTTGAAAAAATTGATTCTTCGATTTCATTATAGATTACTTTTCTCATTTCGTGTCCTCGATATAATTATTTAAATAGAAAATCTGTGATTGTACTCGCATCCATATGTTTCTTAACACTAAAAACTTTTTATCATAAGTGTATAACTCTTTTAAAATTGGAAAATATTCTCAGACAAATTGAATAATACCACTATCTGATTTTTTTTCTCCGGTATAAAACAGTGAAAAACGAATTTTGACCTGCTGAAATCGGAAAATCAAGTTTTTTCAAAAAACGATGTGAGACTAAAAATGATTAAAAGGGTCTCTTTGTTGAAATTTTTCCAGAGAAACAATTATCCTCTCCTAAATTTTCTTCCATATGTCGCTTCGTTTTTGAAAAAATGTGTAAATTTTGATTTTTAGAAATCAAAAATGAATTCTTTGAAAAAAAACTCTTGTCAAAAAATATATTTGAGATATCTCAGATACAAAATCAAGTTGAAAACCTTCTGTGCAAAGGTTATATCAGTTATTAATAATAAGTCTGTTCACTTTATTTCATTTTTGAATATATTTATTAAACATAAATAATGAATATCGTACCTACACGCAGTAGATCCTGGATATTACAATTTTCAAAATTATAACTTTTAACGTCAGATGCTGAATCAGTGATCTCAAAAACTCTCTTTTACCTAGTTTCAGGCAAATCTGTAACAATTTAGAAATTCTGGCCACCATATTGCATCCGCTATTTTAAATTTGTAACTTTTGGCGTCAAAATCGAAATGTGCAACTTCAAGAAACCCTTTGTACCAAGTTTCAGGCAAATATGTAAATTTCAACATTTCAGGCTACTATTTTTGATGAATAACTTTTAACGTAAAGATCGAAATCAGCAATCATAAAAATCCCCTTGTACCTCTTTCAAGGCAAATATGTAAATATTTTAGTCTGCCATTTTAAATTTATAACTTTTGACGTAAAAATCGAGAATGGCGATCTTGAAACCCTCCTTGTACCAAGTTTTAGGTCAACATGTGAAAATTTGAACATTTTGGCAGCCATATTGAATCCACCATTTTGAATTTATAACTTCTGACGTAAAAATCGAAATAAGTGATGCTGAGAACCCCCATGTACCAAATTTAGGCAAATATGTAAACAATTTTACATTTTGGGAGCCATATTGAATCCGCCATCTCGAAATTGTAACTTTCAACGTCAAAATCGAACTCAGCGACCTTAATTTTCTTTGTACCAAGTTTTAGGGGAATCCAGAAAAATAAACAAATTTTGGTTGTCATGTCGGATCCGCTCTTTTAAATTTGTAACTTTGACGCGACCTCAAAAACCTCCTTGTACCAAGTCTCAGACAAATATGTAAAAATTTGAACATTTTGGCCCCCATATTGGACCAGCCATTTTGAATTTGTAACTGCTGCCGTAAAAATCGAAATTAGCGATCACAAAGACAACCTTGAACTAAGTTTTTGTGAAAATGAGAGAATTTCGGCAACCATGTCGAATTTGTAACTTTAACGTTGAGATGGAAATCAGCGACCTTGAAACCCCCCTTGTACAAAGTTATAGGAAAATCTGTATGAATTTTTATATTTTGGCCATAAAATTGGATCCACCATTCTGAACTCCTAACTTTTGACTTCAAAGTCGAAATTAGCGACCTCAAAAACCTCCTTGTACCAAGCTATAGGCAAATCTTTCGAAAATTTAAAAAAAAATCCGCCATATTGGATCCGATATTTTGTATTTGTAATTTTTCACGTCAAAGGCAAAATTAGCTACCTCAAAAAGCCCCTTGTACCAAGTTTTAGGCTAATTTGTGAAATTTTTAACATTTTGGCCCCCATATTGGACTAGCCATTTTGAATTTGAAACTTCTGCCTTGAAAATATGTAAAAATTAGGAAATTTTGACCACCATTTTGAAATTGTAACTTCGACGTTAAAATCCAAGTTACCGACCTCAAAGTCTCCCTGAACAATGTTGTAGGAAAATCTGTATAAATTCTAAAATTTTGGCCACCATATTGGATCTGCCATTTGAATTTGTAACTTTTGACGTCAAAGTCCAAATTAGAGATCTCAAAAACTCTCTTGTACCAAGCTTTAGGCCAATATGAAAAAATTGAAACATTTGGATTACATATTGGATCCGAAATTTCGAATTAGTAACTTGTGACATTAAAAGCGAAATCAGCGATCTCAAAAACCCCTTTGTACCAAGTTTTAGGCCAATCTGTAGAAATTAGGAAATTTTGGCCACCATTTTAAATTCGTAAATTTGACGCTGAAATCAAAATTAGCGACCTGAAAGACCCCCTTGTACCAAGATATAGAAATATCTGTATAAAATCTAAAATTTTGGCCACCATGTCGGATTCGCCATTTAGAATTTGTAACTTTTGACCTCAAAGCCGAAATTGGCTACCTTAAAAACTCCCTTGCAACCAAGTTTCAGGCAAATATGTATTAATTTTAATATTTTGGACGCTATTTTAAATTTGTAACTTCTCACGTTGAAATCGAAATGAGCGACCTCAAAAACCCTTTCGCACCAAGTTATAGGAGAATCTGGAAAAATTAAAAAATTTTGGCCTCTATCTTTTAAATTGTAACTTTGACGTTAAATCCGAAACAAGCAATGTCAGAAAATCCCTTGTACCAAGTTTTGGACGAATGTGTAAGAATTTCAATATTTTGGCTGCTATATTGTAATCAACATTTTCAGTTTGTAACTTTCAACGTCAAAATCGAAGCTAGCGATCTCAAAAACCCCTCTGTACCAAGTTTTTAGGCGAGTCAGTGAAAATTTTAACATTCTCGCTCCCATAGTGAACCAGCTATTTTAAATTCTTAACTTTTGGCGTGAAAATCGGAATTAGCGATCTGAAAAACACTCTTGTGCCCAGTTTTAGGTAAATTGGTAAGAATTGTAACTTTTTGGCTGCCATATTGGATTCGTCATTTTGAACTTGCAACTTTTGACGTCAAGGACGAAATTAGCGACCTCAAAAACTCCCTTATACCAAGTTTTAGGCATTTCTGTAAAAACTAGGAAATTTCGGCCACCATTTTGAATTTGTAACTTTGACTTTAAAATCGAAGCAAGCGATCTTAAAAAACCCCTTGTACCAAGTTTCAGGCAAATCTGTAAAAATTAGGAAATTTCCGCCACCATCTTGGAATTTTAGCTTTGACGCTGAAATAAAAATTAGCGACCTCGAAAAGTCCCTCGTACGAAGACGCCAAAAGTTACAAATTCAAAATAGCGGATCCAATACGGTGGCCAGAATTTCTAAATAGTTTCAGGCAAATTTGTAAAAATTTGGAAATTTTTGCCACTATTTTGAGTTTGTAACTTTGACGTTAAAATCGAAATTAGCGACCGTAAAAACCCCCTTGTACTAATTTATAGGAAAATCTGGAAAAATGTTAAAATTTTGGCTGTCATTTCAAATTTGTAACTTTGTCGCTAAAATCGAAATTAGCAACTTCAAAAACCTCCCTCGCACCAAGTTTCAGGAAAATCGGTCAAAATTATGAAATTTCAGCCACCATTTTAAGTTTGGACCTTGAAATTAAAATCGAAATGAGTCACCTCAAAAACCTCCTTGCACCAAGTTTCAGGGAAGCCTGTAATAATGAGGAAATTTCGGCCACCATTATGAATTTGTAACTTTGACGTTAAAATTGAAATGAGCGACCTCAACAACCCCTTCGTACCAAGTTTCAGGCAAATCTGTAGAAAATTGTGAAATTCCAGCCGCCATTTTGAGTTGGTAACATTGACGTTAAAGTCGAAATGAGTGACCTGAAGAACCCCCTCGCACCAAGTTTCAAACAAGCCTGTGAAATCAGGAAATTCCGGCCACCATTTTGAATTTGTAATTTTGACGTTAAAATCGGAATTAGCGACCGTGAAAATCCCCGTGTACCAATTTATAGGAGAATCTGTAAAAATTTAAAAATTTTGGCTGCCTTATTAAATCCGACATTTCTAATTTGTAATTTTTGACGTCAGAATTGAAATCAGAGAGCCCAAAAACCCTGCTATGCCAAGTTTCATACAGAAAATTTCACTGCAACTTCCGGAAGAGTTTTAATGAGAAATAGGGGAGAAGTTTAGAAAAAGTTTTCCCCATTAATTCTTGAAGAAATACTTGAAATTATCACACGTTCCGAAAAGAGAAAGATTATAACTTTGGCGGAGTATGCTAATGTTAAGTGCTCAGTTTACTCAAGTTTGAGATCAGTTTCTGTTGTAGGAAAGTAAAGGAGCGTTCTTTGAAAAAAACATATTAGACTAAGACTTTAGACAATTTTAGTAGTAGAATTTAAGGACGTTGCATAAAGGGGACTTGGGAATTTTTTTGGTTGCCCCCAATTATGAACACAGTCCTGACCCCATATTTATTTTCTCAAGTAGATTATTGTAGGATAAATAGACAGAACTCATCAAGTATTCGGGGCCTGATGAAATCCTGAAATCCATAAAACGTAAAATACATCGCGTTTTTTATGAGAAAATAAATGTTTTGATAGAAAATATTCATTTTCTGAAACGTTGAAATCAACACCGTGCAGCAGAATCCCGAGAAAGGGATGGCGAGTGTCAAACACACTTTACTTCAGTCATATTTCACAGACACAACACCGACACTAAACAAAAAAACGCTCTGTATATCATCCTTTCACAAACTGAACTTCACAATTATTATGGAGCGAATTTCGCGATTCAATGCCAAACAAAAGTGAAAAATACTTCCAAATTTTTTGACAACTACGCGACGGAAGACGACAGATGAAAAATCAGGAGAAACCGATCTAGCAGCGCGTTCACAAGGCTATAGTGGCCACTTTTTGTACTAGAATAGTAAAAACGCAGATTACCCACAGAATCGCGATCGGTATTTTATCTTTTTCCCCATAACTAATTATCGGAATATATAAATGAAAACTAGAAATTTTCGTTATCAACATGCATCATGAAATTATTTCTTGCAGAAATGCATATATAAAATAATATTCATGAAGTTATTTACTAAGTTCACAAGTCTCTTTCCTTTATATATAAATAAATTTACCAATCTTTTGAAATTATTCATTTATGAATACACAAGTCCTTTTTCTTTAAGAATAAATAAATAAATTTATCAGCTTTGCGAAATTATTTATTACCAAATTCACAAGTCCATTTATCCACTTACAAAGGAAATAGGCTCGTGAATTTGGAAATAAATGGTTTCGCAAAGTTGGTAAATTCATTTATTTATTCATTTATTCATAAAGAGAGAGACTTGTGAATTTCTAAACAAAGAATTTTACAAGGTCGGTAAATTTATTTATTTATAAAGGACAGTGAATTGTGAAGTGGGCAATAAATAATTTGACAACTTGGAAAATTTATCTGTTTATAATAAATGGACTCGTGAATTTCCGAATATATAATTTCGCAAAGTTGGTATATTTACTTATTCATTTATTCATAAAGAAGAAAGACTTGTGTATTTATGAATGAATAATTTCACATGGTTGGTAATTTTTTTCAATTATAAGGGAAATTGTATTGTGAAGTTAGGAATGAATAATTTGACAACTTAGCAAATTTATTTGTTAATAAGAAGTGGACTTATAAATTTGAAAATTGATAATTTTGCAAATGTGGTGAATTTACTTATTCATAAAGGAAAGTGACTTGTGAAATTAGCAATAAATATTTGTCTAAACTAAGCAAATTCATGCATTCTTTATGAATGACTCGTGAACTTGGTGAATAACTTTATAAATAGCATTTTATCTTTGTATTTCTGCAAATAATAATTTCAGAATGATTGTTTATAACGATAATTGTTTTTTTTATTTACATATTCCGATAATTAGTTTTAAGGGAAAAGATAAATTACCGATCGCGATTCTCTGAATTATCTGCGATTTTATCATTTTAGCGCAAAAAGTATCCGCTACCGCCTTGCGAGCGCGCTGCTAGATCGGTTTCTCTTGCTTCTTCATCTATCATTTTCCGTCGCGTAGTTCACAAAAAATTTGGGAGTATTTTTCACTTTTGTTTCGCATTGAATTGCTAAATTCGCTTTATAATTGTCAAGTTCAGTTTGTGAAAGGATGCTAAACGGAGCGTTTTTTTTTATTTAGTTTTGGTCTTGTGTCTGTAAAATATGACTAAAGTCAAGTGTGTTTGACACTCACTATCTCGTACAAAAACAGGCGGCACAGTCACGCGAGATGAGTGTATAAGTATTTACGAGCGTTTGGTTCGCAGCTAATACGTTTCGTTTGCAACGTCAAGTTGATTCGCAAAAATGCGTATTGTTTAATTCCTGTTTTTTAATTTGCTTCATTTTATTTTTCAAAGTTTAGAAACACATGATTGAAAAACGAAATAGTGTTCAATTTAATGAAATTCTCTGAGATCAATCTCAAATCTTCGAAATTGTACATGAAAATGAAATTAATAATAAGGAACAAGTATTTTTGAGATAATAGTATATCATGCACCAAAGGGGAGAAGTGGCACTTTTTACGCAGAGTGTAATTTTTTCAGAACGAGTCGAAGGCGAGTACGTAAGCGCGAGCCGGAAACGAGTACTGAAAAAAAAACACAATTCGTAAATAGTACCACTTCCCCCCCTTCATGCATACGATATTTGTTATAACAAATGCTTGATTTCAGACAAGACTGGGGCATAGGCTGCTTTCTACTTGTATGAGATTTTCCATAGAGATATTTTGGAAATTTTTAGGTACTATAGATTACCGGAAACTTTAGAAATTTTGAAAATTTATATTAATTTTATAAATTACCGAAAATTCGTGGAAACTTTTGGACCTTTATATTCCCGTGAATTTTAAAAATATCTGAAAATTCACAGATTTTTTGAAATTTACTGAAATTTGAGGATTTTACAGAAATTCACGGAAATCTTCAGTATCTAAAAATTTCCGGGAATTTCCGGTAATTTTTAGTAGTTTGTAGTAATGTGTAGCGATTTATGGTAACTTATCGGTAATTTATAGTAATTTATCGCTTCGAGTTGGTCCAGTCTATCAACGCGATTTTTACTCCCTAGGGAGCAAAAAGTAGAACTTTAGCCCCACTACACAGAGATCGAAAAAGGCTGAAATCATACATGCGTTATAAAAATATATTTCACATTTTACTTCTGAGGTTTCATTAATTTTCCTTTTCATTAAAAAGTTTTTAATTATTTCATGACTTCAAATACTTGGAATAAAAAAGAAGACTAACCTTTTTTGACTTCTGATATCAGCTTCAGTAAAAATAATTTAATTGCTAAAATCTACTACAAATACGATTCATCAGTTTCAAGCATAGTAATTGGATTCTCTGAGCTTCTTCATTTATTATATAAAAAAGTCAGAATAATCTCAATTATTAAAAAAGTTGTATGTTGTTCCCCTTTTTAAAGCTTTCAAACCTGTGAATTAAAAAGTTTTCAATTTTACTTCTTGATCAGCTCCCAACTTGAAACTTTCAACATTAAATTATTTCAAACAGGACTCGCTCAATGATGAAAAAATTCGAATTGAAATTTTCAAAATATTTTCAAATTTTCATTTTTGAATCTTTTAAAATCTTATCGTTTCAAAATATTCATATTTTATAGTTAAAGGAATAACTCAAACCAATGCTTGGTTAGATACTTAATTTTTAATCTAAATGTCCAAAATTTTATTGTTTTAAATTTACTTGGAATACTAGTTTACATGAGTACAATATGTGAACTATCCAGAAACGCAAATTTTCCAAATTTTCATAACTTGATCAAAGTTATCCTCAAAAATCATCCCCTAGCATTCTGAATATTAAAATAAGTTTTTGCAATGTATTGAAGATTATTGAATTTTTGTTACCATTTTCTTCTCAAATCGTCTTAAAATAAATCATTCATTTGCAGTTTCTCTACTTTCTGTAACAATTCTTTCAATATCCTTAATATTATTCATTTCTATTCTGATTTTCATGTAATAATTTTCCTGTAATTATTCCTATATATTTCTATAATCGCGAAAAAATTATACGAAAATCATCATAGGCCCATACTAAATTTCCTATAATATTTTTTCATAAGAGCAATACAAAATTATTTTGTAACTAATAGAAAACATATGGCAAATCGATTAGGGGTCTGATTAACGTTCAAAATTTGCGGCACAAGATAAAATTGAACGTGTCGGAATGAAACATTCAAAATTATGCACGATTGAAATTTGACCATTTCACTATATAATAACTCTAAATTGAAATCACACACTCTTAAAAAATTCCGCAAATGCATTTAAAACTGAATATTTTTTGAGTAGCTTTCTAATTTTTCAAGCTACTTCCCAAATTAATCTGTGAGAAAATTAATATATTTTACCTTGAAAATAAAACAATGCAAGAATAAGACATTCAATATTGGACTATTTTTAGTCTGATAATGTTCTTATTTGAACATTTCAAACTCAATGCCTCTGAAATTATTTTTTTTTAATGATTGAAACAATGCTTTTGTTTTTTTAGTCCTGTTTTTCAAAAGTGGTTTGCTTTTGCCATAAGACTAAGAATGACAGTTCATGTCAGTTAATCATTTCCTTAATAATTGTTTAGTTGACATTTTTGACAATAAATGTCATGTTGAGGTTTCCATAATAATAAATTCAAATTTGTGATGAAATTAATGAATTAATAATTGGAAACTGATATTTTGGAAATAAATATATTCGACATTTCACTTAGATTCTTTCGTTTTTTTGCATGACAATAAGGTTTTTATTTTATTGGGATCATCAAGAAGCCTTCAATCTATTTATCTTTCAATGTTAGGTGCAGTAAAAATAATTAAAATGCTAAAATCTATTACAATTACAGTTTTTTTAATTCGAAGCAAGAATTAAGTCTTTAAGCTTCTTAGATCACTATATAAAGGAGTCAGAATGATTTTAATTATTAATTAGTTAACTCATTATTAATATTAAATTTCATAGTTGAAAAAGAAGATGATAAGATGTGAAAATGCAGAATTAATGTCAAATAAAAAGTTTAATTCTTCATCGGAAGCACATTCACCAATATGTATTAACCATAACTTTATAATGTTTACCCTCCTAAAACTATTATTTATTCACCCTCAAAAATCACCCCTAAGTAGTAGAATGAGAATTTCGCAATATGTTTTTCTGACAATTTTTTCTTGAGATCATCATTAATCAATGTGCCATTCATTTTGATTACCTTTTAAAATATTACTAACATTCATTTGACTTATTGAATAATTTTTTGTTGTCCAAACAATTCGTTTTTTGCAAAAATGTACAAAATTATGATAAGTTCGAAATCAAATGAGTTTCCTGTTTAATGCATTTATTATAACATTTTTTAATTGTTTAGACAATCAAAAAGTGCGTCCATTTACGGTAGAAGCTGAAAATGTTATAAACATGAGGTTTTTCGCTATTTGATTTATTTAATTATTCATTGTATATGTTACTTATATTAATCTACCTAAAAAAAATCAGTTGCTCAACAAATTTCTAAAAATTGTACAATATCAAACTTATATCCTTTAATATTTCAAATTGAAAATTCATAGCTTTTGAAACGTCAAAATGAAAATTTTTCATTTCTTTTTTCATAATATCAAGTTTCATATTTAGGGCAATAGGAATTTGGCAGATTCAAAACGAAACTTCGAAAGTTCTAGTAATTGCACACAAAAAATGGCATTCTTTAAGGATCAATATTTTTATCAAATATTTTCAAAATCGAAGAGTTCAATTTCAAATCTACAAAACTAAAATAACATTTTAAATTTGCGGCACAATAGCAAAATTAAAAACATCGGAATGAAACATTCGAAATTACTAATTTAATATTGATACATATGTATTCGAAATTGTACTATTTCATTTTTAATAATTTGTCCTCATTTCTATTTTCCCAAATTGAAATTTGCCCTAATTTGTAGTATGCATAGGAATAATGAAGCCACGCTCAAATTAAAAATTCTGATTGGCTGGATTTAAATTTTGCGCCATAATTTTTGTACTGGATATGCTTTAGGTGTAATGAAATTTCTGTTACTGGACGATTCGACATAGTGGAAAATTATGGCAAATGGCGAATCGTGTAAATGAATTAGGAAGTTATGTCAAACGATAATTCGGATGAGTGACAATATGGTAATTGGGACAAAGGAAAATTGTGGCAAATAGAAATTAACAAAAACAGAAATTAGGGTACATGGTAATTCCGAAAACTCAAAACCAAGCCAAATAATAATTCTGAGAAATTAAAGTCAGGGCAAATGGTGAATCTGCAAAATTCAAACTATTCATTTACTTATTGCGACTAGGAAGTCACTTTCGCTAAATTGCCCTCTATAGGAAGAAAAACATCGTTAACCTTTTTTTATAAAATTATGATCAATTATAACTCGACAAAATAAAAATTATGAGCAATGGGGTTTGGAATGAGAAAAATTAGGACTTTATTATATTTTCTCAAATAGTTAATTATTTAGCCTTTTTTATTTGATCATGTTATCTGTAGAAGAAAGTATTAACCTGTCAGTATATCTTGAAAAACATGATTCGAATAGAAACAATACTTTTCTTGACAATAGGAAATTGAAAAAGTTGAAATTCTGTTTGTGAGCCGTTCAATTATGACATAAAGCGATTTTCTTTTATTCACATTCTTGTAAGGCAAATGTTCCAGTGATCGTGACGCCAACTTTCTTGATTATTATCTAATTTTAATGAATTGAAATTACATTTGATACTATAAAATGCTAAAAATAAATAGGTTTAGTAAATGTTACTTTTAACACATTTTTAACAATACGTTTGAATTATGACCAAGTTTCATGATAATTAAGACCGTCGCGATTACTGAGACATCTGCCTTATATTCATATCACCAAGGCGATTATATTCTAGTCTTCATTCGAACAAAAGGAATATAAATTTTTGTAACTTTTGAAAGGTATCAAAGAATCGTACAATTTCATTTCCCATAGGAGAGTATTTTGCAGTTCTGAAAATGACTCCTGAAGTATGAACTTTCTCAAAGGAGATTCCTGATGTAAAAGTTGTTGATAAAAATGAACAAAAAGGTGGAAGAGGTAACTTTGTAAAGATGATACTGTTTTCCTCGCGTGTCCCAGCTCCAAGCATTTGGCCTAAAATTGAACCAATCCTGCGGAAACTGGAAATCAATTCGAAAAGAATTGCATTTCGAAGCGACCACACAGATGTCATGACAAACAAGAGCCTCAGCTTCCTGAGAAAAGATCGAAAGTTGACCGGATATACGAACATCTATAAAATTTGGGGAAATAAGCATTGTTCCAAACTTCACAAATCTCTTGCCATTGGATTATTTTCCATTATTTTCAAGATTGTTTTCGTTTAGAAATAAATATTCCAATTTGACAAACAATATAACATTCTTTTTGAGGAAGGATAAAACGTTTACAGGAAAAATGATTACTTCCTGAGAAGGACGTCTTTTCTTGAAACTTGTGAGAACAAAGAGAAGACTGACTTATTTCTTATTCTTTGCCGCGAATTTAACAAACGGGAGAGGACACGTTGCCTCTTTCTGAGGAAAGATTTGCTTGCGCTTAATTTTCCTAATGGATTAGCTGCGGGTCCTCCAAAGAGAGATTACGAAATGGCTGCAATTCTCTTTTCTCGTACTCTTATTGTTTACTTTGCTAATGCTGTTACAGTTGTTTCATTTACTAACTCTGCTGTTTTTTTTCCTTTCATAGTTTTATCTCGTTTCACCTTTGAGTTCAACTTTTCCATTATCCAACAGAAATTTCGGTAAATGTCCTTAAACTTTACAGATCCAAGTTTCTTCTGATCACTACCATTCGGAAAATGTCATTAAAAAATGCCATCTTAAAGAAATGTAGATAAAATGAAGAAAAAGCGATGTGAGATAAGAATGATAGTGAACGGACTCAAACTTTGGCCAGGAGTGGATAATGAATCACTTGGTAACGAAGGAATCCGTCTTATTATGAATGAGAGAGCAAGACAGCATATCAAAAAGTATGAATATGTATCTCCTAGATTATTATGCATCAGAATGAAAGTGACAGTCGAAAAGCTATTTATTATGACATGCTACGGCCCAGTTGATGGTGACAGTAATAATGTAAAAGACATCTTCTAGGAATCATTAAATAATATTGTAGGTAATTGCGATCCTGGGGAAAGAATCATTCTACTCGGAGATATGAATAGCTTGGACTGGTGTGCAGCGCAAAGGTGCCGACAGGGTATTTATTAATTTTAGAAGAAGGCTGGTTTATTTCAAATCCTTGGTTCAGACATAAAATGATCCACATCTATACTTACGATACAAAGGCGAAGGCCGCCGTATGATTGATTTTGTTGCAGCGGATGTGAGACTGAGATGACTAGTAAGAGATACAAGGGTTATGAGAGGTTCTGAATGACAGTATTATGCAATAAAAATGTACTTAGTTAATATGAGTAACAAATTTTATGGTATAAAAAGACATTTCCAAATAAGTTTCTCAAACTCGAATAGTTTTTTTGTCAGTGTACTGAATCGAATACTCATACCTCCAATTTCCATTTTCGAATCCACAATGTATCTTGCTATGCGAAGAAGCTCTGAGGAAAAAGTTGGATCATCCGTAAGTGCCCTGAAATTCCTTTCGCAATGGCCTCTTCAACAAACGGACTGAAAGGTATGGATTTTATTCTGCGGAATTTCGTTTACCCCAAGTGATTTATGGCTGTCGTTTATCGATGATGGCTTCCCGAATTGCGTGGTAGACCGGGGTTTCTACTTTTTTGCTCAAATCAGGGTTGCGAGTTTACGGTTGGCAAATCAATATTCTCACTTGGAAGTCCCTACATGAAGAAGGGTCAAATTGGACATGGAAGCGAAAAGCAGAGGGAGAGGGTAGAGGCTGGCGCGTTGGAAATCGCTGGTAAACTGAATTAACCTCGTGTTGACCCGCGACCGTATGTTACCAATGACTTTCCATTATATATCTCGGGCTAGAGGGAGTCTATTACGGCCAGAATCGAGGTCCCCTTTCCAGAAGGGACGTGTGGACAAAGTAGAAGCGAAGGTAGTGGTTGTGTTGCTATCAAACCAGCAAGTACAAACTATGTTTACTCTAAATCCTAACTCTAAGCTCTGCGATACCGATTCCGTTTACTTCATGGAAGCACTATGAATATCCATATTTTCCTGCTATATTGATATCTCACAATCAAAAATTCAATTTAGGAATTAGAATTACCTAAAGATCGAAATTAAATCTACTTCCTTATGAAATTTTTTTGTGTACTAAAAAATAACACCCGAAAAGTTCACAAATCAAAAACAGACTTCGAATTTACCCACTTTTACTGTTCATTAGAGACAAATGTACAATAAATGTTCAACAAGAAGAAAGAAAAGAGAGAAAAAGGAAGAGTCAAGCGAATCAACCTATCACTCTTCATTTTTTCCGTCTTTTTTATGCTACAGGGGCCTTTACAATTTGAATTAGAAAATTGATGAAATTATGCCTTTTGCTGTTCTGTTTTGATTCATTTCACTTCTTGCTTTATTAGTTTGCATGTTCTATTGGTTCAGATTTTTCAGCTTTATCTCCTTCCAGTGCACTGTTACTCCTTTCCATGGATGTCTGGACGTATTTGCGATGTATACTTTCCTCTCGTTGTTTTGTCCAACTTCTACTTTCCACGCATACGATTCCTGAATGCCAGTCATTCCTGAAACTTTTTCCCACTCTTTTTCTTTTCCTTCTCGAAAACTGGCAACTTCCTCTGGTGAAAGCAGTATTAGATTAATAGCGGTAGTATACATCTTCACTTCTCGAACAAAGGATTTGGCATCATCTATGAATTCCAGATGTGACTTCCTTAAGTTATGATTAGTTGCAAAATGTTTTATCAAGCCGCCAACGGCGTCACAAAGTCCTTTCCCATGGCCATTTTCTGAAAAAAAACCACTTCTCCTTGCAAGATGATCTAGTCAATGCGTGATACTGATAGCGATTTTCAAAGTGAACTGCATAATTTGCACAATACGATCTATTGCCAATAAAGCGTGTGCAGAATCATGCTTCTTATCATCGGAAACTACTGTAAAACTTTGAGTTTCTGCATCTCGACAGCAAACAGCAGTAAATATTGATATCTGATCATTTGCCCAATGATTCGTTTAAATTGCATCTTTTACTATTAACTTCCAATCCTCAGCAAAGTCAAACTGCATTGTTGAATGATTTGAATTACTCTTAGCGCGATCTTTCTACTCTTTGATTCCTTCTCTTTGAATATTTTTCACATATATGTGAACATTCGCTTTTTTTGTTTAGGTTGCTAACTCTTTGAAAAAACTGTCAATAGAGGTTGTTCTCTTTCCTAAGTCACCTTTGTTTCAGATTGCGAAGACAATATCATCTAAACCAGTTTCCTCTAACAATCGTACAGATGGAAGCATAGTGCCTCTAGCTCCTGGGCATTTTTTGCAATTTCCAATCTGACAATTTTCGGCTACAAGTTAACACATCACTTCAGGCAGAATTTCATCCAGAATATCTTTGATATTCGCTCCATCCCTTTCCTGGTTTTTTAATCTAATAAGTAAAAGCTCAAAATTGGCGCAATGAATGCACAGACATTCCTCTTTTGAAGAGTCATTTTGAACCCACTTTGGTCGCAGAGAGTAAAATTTTGTCTTTGCAATTCTTACGTTAGGATTTTCTTCTCGATACGGGTGAAATATTTCACTAATACTTCGCGTTAAATATCTTTTTATTTTTTAATGCTTTCACCATTTTCCTTTACTGAAATTATGTCATTCTTATTTGGACTGTGACTGGTACAATCTACGTGATCACTTCAATAATATTCTAATGCTAATTGCACTTCTACTTCACTCACAGGATATCCATTGTATAGGTCAGGAGTGTAATATATTCCTTTTTCAATCGAAAATTTCCGAAATTGATCTATCATAAATTTGGTTACTTTAGGACACGTTAAAAGTAAATCTTGTTTCGTATATTTTCTTGGCACTAGCGACAGCAGACGGATCTTTTCTTGAGCATTTGTACAGTTTTCCAAAGGTTTTTGAAGATTAGATACCCATTTATCACAAGGAGAGCACTTTTCTTTTGGCAATGATACATTATGAATTTTTGAAAGCTTAGTCGTCGATTTCGTAAATGCATCTATCGACTGTTTTCTTTTTCTGCAAGCATAGTTTTCGCGGGACCTTTCTTCGATACTTGATGGATTTCGACAAGGCGAAACATTCCATTTCCCATCTGAAATTTCATTATTTATTTCCTGAACTTGAAAAATCGGTTGAAATTCTTCGTCTTCATAATCCAATTTGAACAATTCTGTTGATCCAACAGTGAACGGTAATCTTGGATGCATACCATTAAAAACATTGAGTAGGATATCCACATTTTGTGCATGTAAGGAAAGAACAGAATCATCAACATGTCTTGCATGAAAGTCCAATTCAAAATTGATTTGATCAAAAGCTTCATTTTCCAATTATTCCATCACAATTTCTCAAAAATTAGGGAGAAGACTGAACCTATCGCAGTTCCAAATTTTCGTTTTTAAAAAGTACCACTGAATTTAAAATAAAAGGAACTGAAAACATATTCAACAGCATCAAGAAATTGTTTTCTCGAAATCTTAGTATGAAGTTTGATCATATCCCATTTTTTTTTATAGCAAGTTCAACTCTTTCACATGGAACGTTGGGAAACATGACTATTATGTCAAAAGAAACAAAATGTGATTCATTAGTATCTTAGCATTCTGAATTGCTTGAGAAAGTCAGCACTATTTCTAATTGATCTTTAAGAGAGGATTACTGATTCTTTGATAATTTTGCTAAGGAGTTCTTCTGATTTTCTCGTGGGTGAACCCATTGTTAAAATAACTAGCCGTAAAGGAAAATCTGCTTTATGAGCTTTAATCTGGCCCTTCAACGAGTCTATGTATTGTAAGGACCGAATAATATATTGCACTTCTATGAAAATTATTTTTATGTTCCTCTTTTCTTGTACTAAGTGACCTCCTTGTTTGCCCTATATTAACACCATCACACTGCCTACACTTAAATTTTTCTACTCTTGAATTGCATTTTTTTTTCTCAAGTCACACATTGTTTATCAAGTTTCTCATGTTTATCGTTAACTAACTTTACAATCAAATCATTTTTCAATGGAACTCTATATATCGTATGCAAGCCCAATTTTTCTTACATTGATTTCAAGATACTTGAGATTTTTCCAGAATAACGTAAGACAACCGTATTGAATCTTTTGTAATCCTGTACATTGTCCATTCAAAGTAATTTGACTTCAAAATTGGGTAAAGAAAAATAAGAGAAACTTTATAAACAATATATGGTTTACAAATTTGAGTATAGGCAGAGTGATGCTGATTTTACAGGGCAAACAAGGAAATCACTTAGAATGTGAAAAAAGGAACATAAAAATAATTTTTATAGGAGTGTTAGATATTATCCGGTCGTTACATAAACATAATCACACATCGTTAATAACTTTAACTGGAATGATGTTGAAATTTTGCATCGTGGGAGAAATGAAAAAAGAGAATGTTCATGGAAATACTATTTTCAAAGAGAAAAGGTAAAAAAACAATTGGTTTAAAAAAGAGATCTTGCGAGATACAACAAAATTTGGTGTGGAGTCATTATTTGGATACATTGACTGTAGTTTTGGTGAGAATTTCGCCGATGTGCAAATGAATTTTCACTCAAGAAATTAAATAATTGACTTTAGTTTTTATTCAGAATCTTTGCCAATGTGAAAATCATTTTCAATCAAAAAATGAAATATGTACCAAAATAACAATTGCTATTAGTTGTTTCTGTTCTATTTATAGGTAATAATGTTTTTTTTGATCTAATGATGTTTCCATCATTTGTAACTGTTATTCTCTTATAAATTACCCCTGATGAGGAAGTCTAAATTGGCTTTGTAACGTAGCATAAGATTTTATGCTAGAAAGAAGAAAATTCAAGTTACTACATATTGTTTATTATTTTATATTTTTCTGTCCAAGTGTCTCGGCTCACCAATAATATTCATGCTAGACTCACCGAATTCCTATAAACCTATATGAATAATATAAGCTTATTATATAAAAAATTGCATACCACTATTTTTCTACTATTTTTTTATAATTTGTCTCATTAGTGACACAGTTATTTTTGATCTCTGAAGTGAGTCCGAGCCTTGTATGCATTTATTTAATACAAGCCCTAAGGATTTGCATGTCTCAGGAGACTAACAAAAATTTGTATCTAAAATTTTTTCAAATTTTTGTTGTATCTTGACAAACACTAATGTTTCTTTAGATGTTGAATCCTGCTTATCACTCATAAACTTTCATGAAAACAAACACTTTTTGTCGAATATTGGGAATTTTTTGAAAAAACTTGTTTCCCGTGAATCATAAGTTGAAATATAACATTCTTGTTATGTAATGTTATGTTCATTATATGATTGATAAAAAAGAGTTACAAATGTAAGTTACCCTAAACTTCTGAAAACTGACTTCTGAAGGTCATATTTCTTCACTCATTTTAAGTATTCTCGAAGGCGTCAAAATATCGCACGATTTTAAACTCAAAGATCTTATCTTGAAATGAAAAACGAAAGAGTTTCAGCAGATAAAGTTTTGATATTCATAGATTTTCACGGAAAAATAAGAAAAAAATTTGGAAAAAAATATAAAGAATAGAGTCTTTTTAAAAAGAGCCCACACGATTTTCTACCATTTGCAGCCTAAAATACTCGTGAGGTATCCCACAACATAATCAGGAAGAAACCGAGATGTGCAAGCCCTTTCGAGTGAAAATTGTTTCAGACTTGCCATGGATGCTCTGTTGATCGTCAGGAATGACCCTTTGTGCATTGCATTGAAGCTGGCCTCTGGCAGGGTCGGAGGAACCTGCTCGAAGAACAGATGTTGGCGTCCCCACCACCGATGCTCTTGCGTTGCTCACACGATCTTCCACCACGCGAGCAACACATGAGCATCGGCAGTGGGGACGCCAACATCTGTGACGAGAGCACATTTCCCCGACTCTGCCCAGGCCTGCATTAGAGTGACAGCGGATATGATCGCGATTGCGCAAATAGTCCAAGCGGATGCGTCAGTGTTGCAATTAGTCGGTTAACCGCCCCCACACAACCCGGGGGGTGGTTAAAGGACGGGAGGCGCGGCTTGTAATGCTGAGCGCAGCACAACGCAACCACAGGTATCGGCGGTCCCTGTGGACTTTGTAATTAACAAAACAGATTACTCTCAATCAACGAACACCTATCCAGGTACGCAACCCGTTACGTTTGCTTTCGTGGGACGCGCAGTCAATCTTGGAATCCCAAATTGGAATTTCCAATCACCTCAAAATGCAATACCAATTGTAAATCATTCCCTTCCTTGACGTTTTTATTTACTAAG
Source organism: Melikaiella ostensackeni (assembly GCA_032362435.1). NCBI lineage: Eukaryota > Metazoa > Arthropoda > Insecta > Hymenoptera > Cynipidae > Melikaiella > Melikaiella ostensackeni. The sequence continues at coordinate 12,899,485 of JAUMHM010000087.1, read as the reverse complement.
ATCCAGTTTCAACTACACAATTCAATATCTTAATACATATGATACAATCTTCGACATATTATTTAGGGAATTTCTTGAAGATCGAAGTGAAATCTATTTTCTCATGAGAATTTGTTGTGTACTAAAGAGGAAATACCTGGAAAGCCCACAGTTATAAACAATGAAATCGATATTAATGTAGTTTGAACATCAACTGAAAATAAGAATGAAAAATTCAATGTCAAATATTATTTGTTCAATTCAACTATTTTCTAACTAAAATTGAAAATCTTTGAGATCGAAATGAAATTCACTTTTCCATGAGAATTTTATTGCACTAAAATTGAAAACATCGGAAAGTTCTGTGTATCTGTGTATGACTAATTTTGAAAAATCAAATTCAAGATAGGCTTCTTAAATTTGTTGGTATTCTCATTAAAAATTTCTCTGTTCCTTTTTTTCTTTTGTAAAAGTCAAAATACATTTTTTTTGTTAATATCAAATATATCTTTATGGAAAATCCATGAATCTTGCATTTTATCAATGAAGACCTTCTGCCATGCATCCAATTTCAGTTTTTACTGATTGCATACATTATTTTATATTATTTCACCGGTCTTCCAATGGCACTCATCATAAAATCAAATCCCCTTCAATTTTGACAAATTTCATTGAAAACCATAATACCAAAAACAGGAAAATCAGAATGAATAAGAAAAATTTCAATTTTCTGCGTAGAAAAACCAAAACTTGTAATCCAATTTTTCGTAATCAATTTACCATAGCACTGATTGAACAAGCATTTAAATTATTTATTGAAACTTGAACTTTCGTTAATTTCTTTCGTTTTATTTTGCTTTTGAAACACAGAAACAGTAGTCCACTTTTTAAATATGAATTTTAATTTACAAGAAACAGATTCTGAGCGTTCAAAATCTGGCCGTAAGCTGACATCGACTGTTCACAATAAACCTTAGAGAAAATCTCATACTTACGGAGATTATTTGAAAACAGTAGTAAGAAAAAAGAAATAGCGACCAGCCCAAACTCTCGTGAAAACCACTAGATTTCAGAAAATTATTCAGAAGATTCAAGCCCCAAATATCAAGATTCAAAAATTAGTCCAAAGATACAATAATAAGATAGTAAAATATTCTTATCCTCAAAGAAGGTGAAGGCCCCGGTTTGTAACCTACTAAGAAGCTGGAAAAAATAAAATCCTATTCGAATGCCTTAAACAATGTTTGATTGCAATAAACTTTCTTCTTACGTAAAGAATAATCCATTTTCAATCGAAAATGTCATTGAAAGCAAGTTTAAGAATGCGATAATCGAATAATTAGGAATTTGAACGAACATAACCGATGTGCCGGTACATATTCCCAGAAAGTCCTCTTTGAGCCAGTTCGTAACCCAATGATGAGCCGGTTCGTAACCGGCTTATCAATGCAAGTGAATTCGGGATTATGGGCTGCATGCAATTAATTTCACAATTTTAAAACTTTTGTTTGAAGGAGTTAATTTTTTGAAACTCGTCAAAGTTGACACTAACTGGCGTCATAGCAAAATACGCCAAGTGCGTCAATTCGTATACTAACCTCACAATCGATTCGAGGACTGTCAATTTCTGAATAACGCATTCATGCTTTGTTTTTGATCAAAGGTGAAAGTTAATACAGATATTTGAAAAATATAAATTAAAGTGAAGATCTGCCTCAGCGTTTTAACGATATATATCAGATTCTAATTTTTATAAGAATTTTTGCCAGATAGTTACGGATGCGTCATTGCTGATATTTCAGTGCCCGTTCGTAACTGACTCAGAAATTATTGTATTTCGACATGGAGAGCTACTTACTCAAATGATTACACTCGAAAGAAGACGAACGTTATCACTGTCCACTGGATTGCCACTTTTTTTACTCACAACACGCCGACCTGTCAAGTTTCGTGGAGTCATTCCAGCGCTGGTCTTATAGTCAGCTGGTCTGGAAGTACATTGTGCCACGGTGGAGGGCAGAATGTAACGTTTTTAATTTTTTTCGAATTGATAAACGCGAAATAATGCCTATCATGTCATATCAGTTTTGTACATTTTCATTTTTACTTTGAGAAGAATTTCACATCAGCCAACAGTTTCTATTGTATTGTATAAAAAATTAATTTATACGCTTGCTGAGTTACGAACTGATCGGGGGTTACGAACTGGTCGCGGTTACGAACTGGTGCCTTTATCTAAGAATTTACTTTTATTCTGTGGGTGATTGAACAAATTTTATAATTTCCTAAAGATCGAAATGAAATCTATATTCTTATGAGAGGAAAGAGTCAACCAAAACCAACCTCACATTCCTTGTTTTTTCCGTCTAATTTATACTACTGGGGACCAACATGTTTCGAAGTCAGTTTAGACTTCCTCATCAGGGGTATATTATACGATAACTACAGTTATAAATAATGAAACATATATTAATTGAATTCAGATATTACCTGAAAGTATAAATAAAATATTTTTCATTATCAAACTTTGGTCAATCTTTCTATTTTCGCATTAAAATCATAGGTCTTCAAATAGTTTACAAATTCGAGAAAGATAGACATTTTTAAAAAATGTGTTATTGGTTTGGATTATTACCTTTTTCTTTTTGGAAAAATGAAATGATCTGAATAGATTGGTTCTAAATCAACCCATGAATTTTATACGTTTTTTACGAGCTTAATGTCACATTGAGGGTGAAAGTATAGAAATAAAGTACCTCGAAAGCATCGTTTAGGGAATGCATTCTCATTCTCTCTCTCTCGTTGCTTTCCAGCCTCCGAAGATTTCTCTCCCTCGCAGAAATCCCACTTTTTCTTCTTCTCGTCGTGGGTGGAGCACCCCGACTTCGTCTCTTCGCCTGCTTCGGGCTTCTTTCGCTCCCGCTACTGTCACTTTCCTCGCCCACCTTCGATAAGAAAATGAGACGTCAGTACACTTTGACCTTAGAGTTAAATTCTATTTATAGACACAGGGATACATCTTATCGCCCACTTTTTTCACTGGATACAATTCCTCTCAGAAGGGCTGAGTATAATATTCTTAAAAATCCTTGACAAAACACAGAAAAAAAGTTCATATTAGCTTAACTTGAGACCTATTTTTTTCAAAATGTACTAATAAGTTGAATCAGTTAATGAAGATAACAAATTGAGCTCAAAAACTGGAAAAACTAGTGGAAGAAACCTGAGATTTTATTATGCATGAAACTGAAATTCCCAACGTTTATGTGAAAGGAAAAAAATGTCCTTATTTAAAACTTGAGGCATGAATTTTATAGATTTAGAAGGTAAATTGTTTCCAAAAAAGTTTCATCCCCCAGCTGCCGAGGAAAGCAGTCTGTTTTAACCCTTGAGTCTCAACAAATGAAAAAATTCTAAAATGTGTTCCAAGTTTCTTATTTCATATCTAAAAGTTATCTGAAAGCTTCTGGTTTCAACCCCTGAGTATCAAAAATCGAAAAAAAATCTAAAATGTGTTCCAAGATTCTTGTCCAAAATCTCAGGCTTATCTAAAAGCTGCTGTTTTCAACCGACTAAGTTTCAAGAATCTACAAAAATTCTAAAATGTGTTCCAAATTTCTAATCTAAAATCTGAGGCTTATCTAAAAGCTGCTGTTTTCAACCCACTAAGTTTCAAGAATCTAAAAAAATTTTAAAATGTGTTCCAGATTTCTAATCTAAAATCTGAGGCTTATCTAAAAGCTGCTGTTTTCGAACACCAAGTCTTAAAAAACGAAAAAAATCCAATATGTGTTCCAAGTTTGGTACCTAAAATCTGAGGCATGAATTTTGTAAATTTTGATGGTGATTAATTGCAAAAAAAGTTTCACTTCCCTAGCTGCCGAGGATTGCTTCAGTTTTCAACCCGTAAGTCTCAAAAATCAAAAATTAATTCTAAAATGCGTTCCAAGTTTCTTATCCCATATTTAAAGTTGATATAAAAGCTGCTGTTTTTGACCGCTAAGTCTCAAAAATTGAAAAAAAAAATCTAAAATCTGTTCCGACTTTCTTACCTAAAGTCTGAGGCTTATCTAAAAGCTGCTGTTTTTAACCCCTGATTCTCAAAAATCGAAAAAAATTCTAAAATGTGTTCCAAGTTTCTTATACAAAATTTGACGCTTATCTAAAGGCTGCTGTTTTCAACCCCTAATTCTCAAAAATCGATAATAATTCTAAAATATGTTCCAAATTTTACGTAAAATTTAAAGCGCGAATTTTGTAGATTTTGTTGGTGTCTACTTGAAAAATAATTGTCGTCCCCTAGCCGCCAGGGAAAGCTGCCTTTTTCAACCCCTAAGTCTTAACAATCCAAAAAAATTCTGAAATGTGTTCCAAGATTCTTATCTAAAATTTGAAACTTATCTAAAAGCTGCTGTTTTCTACCTCTAATTCTCAAAAATCGAATAAAATTCTAAAATATGTTCCAAGCTTCTTATTTAAAATCAGAAGGTTATCTAAAAGCTGCTGTATTCAACCCCTAAGTCTCAAAAATCGAAAAAAATTATAAAATGTGTTCCAGGTTTCTCATGTGAAATCTAAGGCATGAATTTCGTAAATTTAGACGGTAAATAATAGCGAAGAAAGTTTCATCCCCCTAGCTACTGGAGAATATATTCGTTTTCAACCCCTAAGTCTCCACAATCGATTAAATTATTAAAATGTTTTCCAAGATTCTTACCTAAAATCTGATGCTTATCTAAGAGTTGCTATTTTCAACCCCTAATTCTCAAAAATCGAAAAAATTTTAAAATGTGTTACAAGTTTCTTATGTAAGACCTTAAGGTTATCTAGAAGCTGCTGTTTTCAAACCCTAAGTCTCGAAAATCGAAAAAAATGCTAAAATGTGTTCCAGTTCTCTCATCTAAAATATTTGGTATAAATTTTGTAGAATTAGATGGTAAATAATTGCAAAAAAAATTTCGTTCTCCAAGCTGCCGGGGAATACATTCGTTTACAACCCCTAAGTCTCAAAAGCCGAAAAAAGATTCTAAAATGTGTTCCAAGTTTCTTATGTAAAATCTGAGGCACGAATTTTGTGAATTTAGATGGTGAATAATATCAACAAAAGTTTCATCCCCTTAGCTGCTGGAGCATACTTCTTTTCAACCCCTAAGTCTCAACAATCGATAAAAGAATTATAAAATGTGTTTCAAGTTTCTTATGTAAAAGAGGCATCAATTTTGTAAACTTAGATGGTAAATAATTGCAAAAAAAAGTTTCATCCCCCCCAGCTCCCGAAGAATGCATTCGTTTTCAATTCCTTAGTCTCAACAATCGATAAAAAATTCCAAAATGTGTTCCAAGTTTCTCACCTAAAATCTGAGGCTTATCTAAAAACTGCTGTTTGTAAACACTAATTCTCAAAAATCTAAAAAAAATTCTGAAATATGTTCTTAGTTTCTTACCTGAAATCTCAGGCACAAATTTTGTAGATTTTATTGGTGACTAATTGAAAAAAATTGTAGTTCTCTAGCTGCCAGGGAAAACTGCTGTTTTCAACCCCTGAGTCTCAAAAATAGAAAAAATTCTAAAATTTGTTTCAAGTTTCTTATCTAAAATCTGAAGGTTATCTAAAAGCTGCTGTATTCTACCCCTAAGTCTCAAAAATCGAAAAAAATTATAAAATGTGTTCCAAGTTTCTTATCTAAAATCTGAGGCATGAATTGTGTAGATTTGAAATGTAAATAATTGCAAAAAAAGTTTCATCCTCCCAGACTGCCGGAGAATACATTCGTTTTCAACCCCTGAGTCTCAACAATCGAAAAAAAAATCAAAAATGTGTTCCAAGTTTCTTATGTAAAATCTGAGGTATGAACTTTGTAAATCTAGATGGTAAATAATTGCAAAAAAAGTTTCATCCCCCTAGCTGCTGAAGCGTACATTCGGTTTCGACCCCTAAGTCTCAACAATTGATAAAAAATCCTAAAATATGTTCCAAGATTCTTACCTAAAATCTGAGGCTTATCTAAAAGCTGCTGTTTTCAACACCTAACTCTAAAAAATCGAAAAAAATTTCAAAACGTGTTCCAAGTTTTTTATCTAAAATATGAAGGTAGTCTTAAGGCTGCTGTTTTCAAACCCTAAGTCTCAAAAATCGAAATAAATGCTGAAATGAGTTCCAAGTTTCTTGCCTAAAATCTAAGGAACGAATTTTGTAGATTTTGTTGGTGACTAATTGAAAAAAAGTTTCATTCCCCTAGTTGCCAGAAAAAGCTGCTGATTTCAACCCCTGAGTCTCAAAAATAAAATAAAAAATTTTAATGTGTTCCAATTCTCTTATCTAAAATATTTGGCATAATTGTTGTAGATTTAGATGATAAATAATTGCAAAAAGAATTTCATCACCCCTAAGTCTCAACAATCGAAAAAAAATTTGAATTGTCTTCCAAGTTTCTTACCTAAAATCTGAGGCTCTTCTAAAAGCTGCTCTTTTAAACCCCTACTTCTCACAAATCGAAAAGATTCTAAAATGTGGTCCGAGTAACTTGTTTAAATTCTGAGGAATGAATTTTGTAGATTTTGATGCATGAATTTTGTAGATTTTGATGATAAATAGTTGCAAAAAAAATTTCATTCCCCTAGCTGCTGGGGAAAGCTGTTGTTTTCAACCGCTAAGGCTGCCAAATAATTGTAGGTAATTGAAATAATTGTGGGTAACTGTAGTAATTTAAGGTAAGGAACTTAAAAAACATTTTAGAATATTTTTTCTCGTTTTTTTGAGAATGCATTTATTGGCCATCAAGTTCTCAAAAATTCATGCCTCAGATTTCTGGTAAGAAATTTTGATCACATTTTAGCATTTTTTTTCGATTTTTGAGAATTAGAGGTTGTAAGCGACTGTTTTCTCCAGAAGCTAAGGGGATAACACTTTTTTTCAAATTATTTTCCATGAAAATCTACAAAGTTCATACCTTAGATTTCCGGTAAAAATTTGGAACACTTTTTAGAATTTTTTTTTTCGATTTTTGAGATTCAAGGGTTGAAGATGACTGCCTTCCCCGGAAGCTACGGGGATGAAATTTCTCTTTGCAATTAATTACCATAAAAATCTATAAGGTTTATGCCGCAAATTTTAAATAAGACACTTGGAACACATTTTAGTTTTAAAAAAAATTTTTTGAGACTTAGGGTTCGAGAACAGCAGCTTTCCCCGGCAGCTAGGAGGATGAAACTTTTTTCACAATTTTTTGGTATTCAGTGCTATAAATTCCATTCTTTACTGTTTAGGTAAAGACTTTTCTCATTTTTTGTTTCACATAAACGTCGAAAACTTTAATTTCATTATTAAACAATTCAAAAAGTGTAATTTGATTTCCAATTAAATGAATCCAAGCCAAAAAGTGAGATTTCACTTTGCTTTTAAATATGAAACTAAATAAAGCCTCATTATCAGCTGGAGTATTAGTTTTACACGAATACATTCCAAACGTGTTTTTACGAACTATTTTTGGGCATGGTAGGGTTAATATAATGGAATGTTTCTGAATAAATTAGGGATAATTTGCGCATGAATGAAGCTCTTCTGACAATTGACAGAAAGAGTAAATTGAAAATAGTGCTTCGTTTCTAAAATATTCAATAGGGTGGTACAAAAAATATTTTTTTGAATTTTAAAGTCGCCATCATGAAACTTCATGTTCCTCTGGGCTAGAAATGGATTCGAAAATTTGGATATATTTAAAAAAAAAAATTTAGGTGTCGTTCAAAGCACTTCTATGTCAAAATTGGTGTTTTCATGAGTTTTTCATTTTTCAGTCACGGATATATTAAGGGTATAAATGCCTTTCTGCATGGAATTGTTTATAAATCTATGGTCAAAGTATACTGTTTATTGTAGTTAAAAAAAATGTGTCTGTACAGGTCATAAAAGTTGCAATTTTGCAGGAACATTTAGAGATACCTGTAAGAGCACATTTATACCCCTAATCATTTTTTATGTTGATCGTCAAAATTCTGAGATACTCTGTATACTAATACTAAGGAAAAATCTACTATAGAGATTAAGTTGTGAAATTAAGAATGAAGCTGTGAAAAATCAACAAAAATAAGAAAAATTCATTCTTTCCTTGTAATAACAATTATAGTCTTTTTTGTGTTACCATTTTTTCTCGAGAGCACTTCTTCGACTCTCAGTCCCACACCAAAAATGAAAAATTACGATTTTCAATCAATTTCGCGATCAATAAATATTCAATGTTAGATCTGCTTAAAATACAATGAAAATAACAATTTAGTAATTATTCTGACGAAATTGATTGAAAATAGTAATTTTTCATTCTTGGAGAGGGATTGAGAGTCAAAGATGTGTCCTAAAAAGAATCTAAGTATAATATAACTATAATTGTTATTACGTGGAAGAATGAACGTTTCTGATTTTTATTGATTTTTCACAGCTTCTTTTTTAATATTACAACCTCATCTCCATAGTAGATTTTTTCCCTAGCATGTATAGAGCATGCCAGAATGTTGATGAGCCGTATAGAAAATGTTTAGGAGTATAAATGTGCTTTTACATTTGAACTTTTCTGCGAAATTGCAATTTTTATGACCTGCACAGACTACAAATTTTTTTTAAGCGACAAAAAATAAAATTTTTCCGCCGTAGATGTACCAAGAATTTCAGTCAAAATTTGTGGGTCTATTTCTAGCCTATAGGAATGTGCGGTTCCATGATGGCCACTGAAAAATTAAAAAAAGATTTTTTTCTATAATTCGCGAAAAAGTGCTAGTTTGCCACCTGTTTTCTGGGTAAAAAGTGACCGAATTGTTGTCGATGACGTGGCGCATGCGCAATGTTAACCTTCCCGGGCAGCGGTAAAAAAAGTAGACGGATGCAGTGAAAAAAGTAGACGAACGCAGCGAAAAAAGTGACGCACAGTGAAAAAAGTAAATAACGTACGAACTACTGAACGAACACTGTGGCCTGCTTCAGTAAGTGAAGGTGAACTCACAAACATTGGTTGTATCTAATTCCACCACTCCTAACCTTCCTGAGCAAACAATGCTAACAACTTACTGTTACGGCCATATTATTGCCATGGTTTTGACAATTGCTATTGTTATTGTTGCGTCAATCGATAACAAATCGCCTACATTTTCAACAAAAAACATTGGAAAAAACTAGCACTTTTTAAACAAATTATAGAAAAAGTATCGTGTCCCACATGTTCTATTTTGGACCACCCTATTGTTCAACTATGTATTTTTGATTTTGGAAAATTACTTTGTATTTTTCGTTTTTGTCTGGAGTTTATTTACTGCAGTTATGTGGTTGCAAATAACAAAGAATGCAGGGAAAGAGTGCACAATAATTTCTCTAGAAAAGGTCTGCGGTTCAATATCCCCAAGGTGTCCCAAGGACGCGTCTAGTGTTTCTATTAAATATCCACAGGGTGCCTCGAGTGGTTAGATGGTGAGCTGCGTGGGCGATGTGATGGAAAATAAGAAAAGTAAAAAGCTGAAAATAAGAAAAGTAAAAAGTTGAAAATAATAACCTCTGTCCCGACGACATGATGGCGACCGCGTTTTCCGGTAAGAGAATCCACGGAGGCGTCGTCGTCGATGTACATCTCCTGATCAACACAGTCTTGATCGCTGCCCGATAACCTTTCCAAGTTTCGCATTATCCTGCAAAAATACATGACAATAATGTTAGAAAATCAGCAATAAAATATATATGAACAATGGTTTAGGGAAATGTTCTCAACAAATTCTTTTGTCTTTGACTCATTATCAAAAGCCCAAGAATATTAGACCATAGTTTTTCGTTTAGATAGGTGCTTTTAAGATTTTTGACTTTTTAAAGTATTTTGCTTTGTTTTCAAAATCATCTATTGAAAAATTTAAACAGAATATCTTATTATTGCTACACTGGTAAACATTTCTATTGAAACTTTACATTAAATGTATTTGAAGTTTATTTCCGGGACGTGAGGTAATGAAACAATACATGATATGGTAGTTTTCACATGCCGGTATTGTAATATTGCCATACATGCAATGTAATGTTGCGGAGGAAAGTTTGAAAAAAAATCGAAATTCGCAGGCACGGAGAATCGAACCCCAAGCGCCAAGCTCTGAGTTGAGTGCGTTTCGCATTAGGCTGGCAAGGTGCAACTGAAACTCTCGCGATTAAAGTGGGATACGCTTGGATTCAGCTTGAGAGGTATTGTCCTGAAAGACAATTTTAAATTTCGTTCGAATTTTAATTTTAAGGACTTATATTGTAGAGAATTTCAAGGCGCATCTTTTTCCTCTTGCAAAATGTGTAGGTTTCGTAATTTTTGAAGTGATTGGTAAAGAAGGAGATTCTTGGAATACAAAAAATTTCAATCTTTCCTCACTTCAACTCGCGCTTACTTCGTTAATTTTCAGAATGTTTCGACCTTATTAATACTAAATTACGTGCTTAAGTCTTGTAAAACTATTTTAAAAGAAACGTTAATATTTTAATAAACAAAAAAGTTGCGAATTTTTTTTTGATACTTTTGAAAAATCATGAATTTCAACCTTCAAGCGCTTCGCTTATCGAGCGAATTTTAAGCAACGGAAAACTTTCAGTGAGAAAGTCGTTGATTGAGGTTCAAAGAAGTTTTCTGGGATGTTTTATCTCAATTGGATTAATGGTTAAAAATTATGAATGTTTTAAATTGCAAGTGGCAATCTTGACGCTGCCCTATGCACGTGCCTTCTCGGCTACGAACGTGTTGCAGCGGACGATATGAAGGTGGAGTCGGACACCAATACAAATAATAGCAACCGTTTTTACTTCTGTTTTAAAATATACTATGAATAAAGCAAAGAACCAATGAATGGATTATTTTTTAGAATAGCTGCAAAAGTATTATTTTTGAGATAGGTTTACTTTAGTTGATACCCTATTAATTAAAGAAAGAGTCTCAAAATGAATCGACGTAGAAAAAGAAATAGGTATGAAGAGTTATAGATTAAAAATAGGAAAAAATGTTCTATAAATCAGGTGCGATTGGAAACAGTTAAAATAATTTTTAATAAACTTTAATCATAAATGTAATATTTTAGGACTATTTTTTATTTCTGATTTCTTGAATAATTCTTTTATTGAATTATTCATATATAGCTCAATATAATTATTGTTATTTTTTATGAGGAATTATATAGCTTCATTTGTTATTATTTTAGGGAAAATAATACATCACAAAGTTTGAATCTAAAAAGGACGGTGTTAAAGATATTATAGTCCCTGAGAGAACTTTCAAACCTATTGAATCCTGCTGTGGTGAAAAATGTTACCAAAAATTTTCAAGTCTTCAATAAGAAATAGTACACAAAAACTTCTGGGATCTCAGAAAGTATAATGAACAAAATTTGGTTCTCAGTGGAATGTTGTAATGCAAGGATCCTATCGAAATGATTGCAGGTGAAAAAGTAGCGGAGGTAATTCATTGGATTTGTTTATTTCTCACTGACGAATAAACTGTTCCAGTTTACAAGAATTTTTTTGTGCTTTTCTGTGTTTGGACAAAAAAAGAATTGAAAATGTTTGAAAAAAGATTTTAAATAAGCAGCCTTTAAAAAGTTTGGCAGGTGGACGACGTGAAAGTCGTGTTAAATTAAAGGAAGCCTTGAAAAGAATTATTAAAGAGCATTGTGAATCAATCCCACATCGCAGTTCACATTACGAACGAAATTCCAGTAATTTAAAATATTTTGAAAATCCTTCACTGAATCTTATAGAACTTCATAAATTGTTCGAAGAATATTATTCAGAAAAAACAGGGGCTGAATTCACGTTAAGTAAAACTGTTTATTGTAATTATTTTTACCGTCATGTTGGCTTTACTTTAAAATTACCTAGAACTGACGTGTTCAACACAAATAAAAATTACACAGAGTTTTATTTTTTGGTTTTATTGGCAATTCATTTGCAAAGTGAAGTAAAATATGGAAATAATAAATTGAAATAAAAACGGCCAAAGTAAAGGATGTAAAAGATCTCTATAATTATTCAAGCGCTAAAGGGGAAGAATTTTTCCAAAAGTATTTTTTAAAAGTAACAACTCAGAGTTCAAATGCCGAAGAAACTGAAGAGAGTGACGAAAATGATTGAAAGTAGTTTTTAATAAATTATCATTTTCATAATTTTTTCTTCAAAATGTCTAATATATAAATTATTTTAATGATAATATCTTAAGTGTTATTTTGGTATGCGACTTGACCTTCATATTGTCTGCTGCAACACGTTCGTAGCCGAGGAGGTACGTCTCAAAAAAAAAAAAATTAAGAACTTTTTTGTTTATTGAACTATTTACGTTTTTCTTTTTAAATAGTTTTAGATGACTCAAAACACGTAATTAAGTATTAATGAAATCAAAAAGTTCTGGAAATTGGTCAAGTTAGCGCGAGTTGAAGTGAAAAAAGATTGAAATTTTTTGTTTTCTAAAAATCTACTTCTTACCAGTTACTTCAAAAACTACAAAACATACGAATTTTTGCAAGAGGAAAAAAAGATTCGCCTCGAAATTCTCTACAAGTAAGGTAAATGCACCGACTCGTAACCCCCGACCAGTTCGTAACCCAGCAAGAGTATAAATTGATTTTTTACATAATACAATAGAAACTGTTGGCTGATGTGAATTTCTTTTCAAAATAAGAATGTACAAAACTGATATAAGATGATAAGCATTATTTCGCGTTTATCAACTCAAAAAAAAACGCGCTCTGCCCTTCACCGTGGCACAATGTACTTTCAGACCAGCTGACTATAAGACCAGCACTGAAATGACTCCATG
>JAUMHM010000087.1:12867553-12886597 GCA_032362435.1 Melikaiella ostensackeni | reverse complement strand
AGAGTTGTACAATAATTTTCAAATATATGGTTTTTGTATAATCAGTCTCATTACTTAATTGTCACACCTCGTATACCTTTACACAGGTGCCGGTTCCAGAGCCTATATATGTGGTCCCGAGAGTTTACTCACTCGTCTTTTTGAATCCGCTTAAAACTAGATTTCAGCAGCCCCCGTTACTGTCCTGATCAGACCCGAGGCCGGCACAGTTACGCGAAATCAGTGTAAAACTTTCTTCGATTTTGAAAACAATTTCTCCACTTGTTAAATATTTGCTAAAGCCAAATAATAACCGTCGAATTGTTGAAAGAATTGAATATTTAGTATAATTCATTCGTTCAATTCAAATTCTTCGGGATTTCAAAATATTTGAATGAATTTAAATACTAAATTTTAAGGTAAACAGTTGGAAAACCTTAACTTTTTACTGAAATATGTGTAAAAAAGCTAGAAGCATCTAAGGTTGTGGCTCAATAGATTTTTTCATTCACTAGATTGGATCATTTGGATATGAAATGGGAGATTTAATTGAGCTGCACCAGTTTTAACATCTAAAGATTTATTGTGAACTTTAGAATCAAAGAAATTGATACACTCATCTCGCATAACTGTTTTCCCCTTTCTTGTACTGGCTTCACGATTGTTCATATTTGACTGCTTGTGTCCTTCCCCTGAGCGTCCCTTGACATCCTATCCTGAAGCTTCTCGCATGGACAGTCAGTGCCATATTATAAGTTGTTTACATCGAGACTCTCTGGGCATGTACTCTTACAATGTGCCGGTTTCAGAGACTATAAATGCGGTCCTCAGTTTTTACTCACTCGTTGCTTTAAATTCGGTTGAAAATAGATTTCAATAGCACCCGATACTGTGCTGACCAGACAGTCAGTGGCGTATCAGAAGTTGTTTACATCGCGACTCTCTGGGCATTTACTTTCACATGTGTGCCGGTTTCAGAGACTATATATGCGGTACTCAGTGTTTACTCACTCGTCGCTTCAAATCCGGTTGAAAATAGATTTTAATAGCGCCCGTTACTGTGCTGACCAGAAGGTCAACGGCGTATCAGAAATTGTTTACATCGCGACTCACTGGACATATACTTTTCTACGTGTGCCGGTTTCAGAGACTATGTACGCGGTCCTGAGATTTTACTCACTCGTTACTTTAAATCCGGTTGAAACTAGATTTTAATAACGCCCGTTACTGTGCGGACCAGACCCGAGGCCGACACAGTTTACGTTACGTTACGCGAGATTGGTGCACAACATTTCTAAGTTTTGATAATAACTTCTCCACTCGTAAAGACTTATTAAAGCCAAATAATAACCGTCGAATTGTCAGAAAAATTGAATATTTAGTATACTTCATTTGTTTAATTCGAATTCTTGGATATTTCGAAATATTTGAATGAATTCAAATACTAAATTTCAAGGTGAACAATTGGAGAACCTTAACTGTCTACTGAAATAGGCGTAAAAAAGCAAGAAGCATTTAAAGTTCTGGCTGAGTAGATTTGTTGATTCACCAGACTGGATCACTTTGATATTGAATGAGAAATTTAATTGAGCTGCAGCAGTTCTAATATCCTAAGATTTACTGTGAATTTTGGGTACAGAGAAATAAATACACTCATCTCGCGTAACTGTGTCGTCCGGTCTTGTAGCGGCGTTACGGTTGCTCACGCCTGACCGCTTCTGCCCCCCCCCCTTCTGGGGGTCCCTTGACGTCCAAGGTCAAGGTCTTCGCCCGTACAGTCAGTGGCGTATCAGAAGTTGTTTACATCGCGACTTTCTGGGCACATCCTTTTGTACGTGCACCGGTTTCAGAGACTACATATGCGTCCCTGAAAGTTTACTCACTCATTGTTTTAAATTCGGTTGGAACTAGATTTCAATAGCGCCCGTTACTGTGCTGACCAGACCCGAGGCCGGCACAGTTACGCAAGATGATTGTATTACATTTCATTCAAATAAATATTCTAGAGAGCTTCAAGCAAGCTTTTTCTGTAGGTTGATTTAGAGCCAATTTATTCACATCATTCCATTTTTCAAAACAGAAGAACGTAATAATCCAAAACAATAACACATTTCTAAAAATTGCTAACTTTCTCAGGGCATAGCAAGATAAAAATTTATGTGTTGCCACCGCTAGGATCTCGTTGAGATTTTTACGATTCGTTGACATTGATGTGAGATTGAATTTTCCAAAAGATTATACTTGGAAAAAATTTTGTGTGGGAGTTATGGGAGTAAGAAGAAAAATTGAAAAACAGTTTTTTCAAGAACATCTCAGCCGATTTTGAGGAAAAAAATATATGCTATGGATTTTGATGCCACAATGTTATCAAAAAAAGAATTAGGGATTTCTTTTCAAAAAATAATGTACAACAAAAATTTTCAAAGTATTCTGAATTTTTTTTTATACATGGTGTATGGTGTACGGAGTATGGTAACAAAAAAGGCAAAGTTTGAATTTTTTCAACGATATCCTTCAGTTTTTGTGAGGCTCTTTCTTATTTCCCCTCTCTTTTATTTTTTCCTTTTCTTTTTGTAGCACATTCATTTTACACTTGTCTTCCTTTTCTCCGTCTTTTTTATACTACCGGGGACCAACATGTTTCGAAGCCAATTTAGACGTCTTCATTATGGGTAATTTATAGGAAAACAACAGGTACGAATGATAAAAACATTATGAGATTAGAAAACCATTATTACCTGAAAATGAAACAGAGATAATAACAACTGTTATTTTAGTACATATTTCATTCCTTGATTAAAAATGATTTTCACATAGACAAACATGCTTAATAAAAACTAAAGTCAATTATTTCATTCTTTAACTCGAAACTGATTTTCACACAAATAAAATCCTGACTCAAACTACAGTCAATGTATCCAATTAATGACTCCAGTCCAAATTTTGTCGTATCTCGAAATATCTATTTTCAAATTAAAAGCTTTGTTACTTTCTTTCTTTCTAAGAGGCATTCACAAGAACTCTTTTTTTTTTTACTTTTTCTCAGGATACAACATTTTAACATCATCCCAATTAAAGTCATAACCACATATGCGACTATCTTTTATAAGGACTGAATAATATCTTGCACTTCTATGAAAATTATTTTTATGTTTCACTTTCCTTGTTCTACATGACCTCCTTCTTCCCCTATATAAATAGCATTTACATTGTCTACATTTAAATTCGTAAATGACACATTATTTATGAAATTTCTCATATTTTTTTCTTTTAGCTGAACATTTATTGTATATTAGTCTCTAATTAGCCATAAAAGTGGGTACTTTTGAAATCTGTTTCTGATTTGTGAACTTTATTAGAGTGTTCCTTCTGAGTACGAAAAACTTTTCATAAGAAAGTAGATTTCATTTCGATCTTTGAGAAAGCTCCTTCTGAAAAATAGCGCAGTATGCTGAAAGCTTTATTGAGAATAAAAACTGAAACTAACATGTTTATTATATTTTTATCACCTTTGGCAGGTTTATGGATGCCATAAAAAATATTTTTATCTCCGCTATTTTCTGTCGAGGAAGCTGCCATTTCAAGAAAAAACTCTTGGTTGTAATTTACTCTACATACAAATATGGCAGGCATTATATCTCCACATTTCATTTTATGTAATGGAAAGCTGATCAGCTCTGAACTAGACTGTGAAGCTGATATGGATAAACTACTTCTTTTGATAGTTTAGTATTCTTATGGTGTGTAAATATCTTCGACAAACGTCATCTTAAATTGAAATTTTACGTAAACTAATGAATAAATCACATAAATTAAGCACTGGATATCAATTTATAAATTCAGCACCAACTACAACTTTAGCTCTCCTGGTATCATACTTATGTCTATAAATAGACGCGTTTCACTTTTATCTCTTCCAAGGCATCTGTCGCTCCGACACAGACATTACCCTCCATATCCCAGTCAAAGATGTTTACACATGAATAGTCATTATACAGGTACTTTGTTATTATTATGAGCTGTCATTCAGCTTTCACCAATATTTCCCAAATTACCATACTTATGTCTATAAATAGTCGCGTTCCACATGTATCTGTCCCAAGGCATCTAATGCTCTAGCACAGGCTTTACCCTTCATACTTATGTCGCCAAATAGATGCATTATTGTTATTCAGAACTAATGAAGACAGGCTTAGGAATCACAAATATGGTTGTACAATTCTGTTTAATCATTACAGACACTTTATTTAAACAAATGCAACCATATATCACTTTGTTCTAGAAAAAATTGTACTTTGTATCAAAATCGTAGTCATTTAATATTCGAATGATTTTCGTAACGGAAAATTGTAACAAATGGTAGAGTTCAAAACAACTCATAAAGTTATAAACAATTTTGTTACCTGCTAAGTAATTAAAATGAAATTTAATAATAAATAAAGTAATGTAATGAAAATATTGAGCGATGAAATAGGATGAAAAATTACTAGGTACTAATTGTTCATAAATAAATAAATAATCTCCCAAATTTCCTTACTATTATATAATGATAATCTGAATATTGTACTGCGATTGAACAATTAATATTAATGAAGATTTATGAATTTTCTGCACTATCAATTTTGTATATTAAAATTTCCAAATAAATAATTTAACTTCATCATAAAATTTATTTCAAAATGTATCTAAACATTATTAATAGAAGAGGACATTCAAATTGTTAATGATTGTTTAATATTGGGAAATAATTCTGTTCTTAACATTTTTCAACATCCTATTGTGCCACACTGTAATTTCTGAACTTTTTTACATTTTCGCAGAGATAAGAAAAATTAAATGATGGGAAAAGCTTATTTTGAAGAATTCGAAAAAAAATCTAGAAGCTTTTCGATAATTTCAAAAGATTTTAAGATTAAATTTTTTCGAAGATTTCTGGGGAAATTTGGATTGGTTTAGGTGTAACTTCAAGAAAATAATTCTAAGTTTTGAAGATTTGAGACTGTGTGGAAGAAGAATAGGGAAGACTTTGAAACAGTTCTTTAATTTTTTAGGATTTCTAAAAATTTCAAACTCAATTTCGCAGGACGTCAAGGGAATGAAATAAATACTTTCAAGATTCATGGGAAAATTCCAAATGATTTTTTCTTCTTTAGTGAATTCGAAGAGAAAATTAAAAAAGATTACAAAACATTTTAAATTATTTCCTAAATATGTGAAAAAGAGTGTAAAAGATTTTGAAGCAAAATTTTGCCATAATACATATGTAATTGTATAACAGATTTGAGTGAGTTTAAGAGATACTTAGAAGTTTTGAAAGGATTTGAAAATAATAAAAACTTATAAGATATTTCAGGAATTTTGTAAAGTTTCAAGAAGATGAAAAAAAATTCTTTAGGTTCATAGAAAAAAATTTAATGATTTTTCATTTTGAAAAATCAATTTTAAGAGAATATTTAGAAAGATTTCAAAAGATTTCAAATGATTTCTAAAATTGGCAGAGAAGAATCTGAGAGATTTTAAGACAATTCTTTTCAATTCTGCAGAAAGTTAAACAAAATGTCACGAAAAATATGAATAATTCAAAATTATTAGGAAGTCTGAAAATTTTGAAAGCAGTAAAGAAATAATTTTCTTCAGACTGACGGGAAATTTCTTTATGATTCTTCATTTCGAAAAATGAACCTTAAGAGAAAATTCAATAAGATTTCGAAACATCTCAAAAGATTTGCTTACATTTCGGAAAAGAGTAGAAGATTTTAAAGCAAAATATTTCAATTTGGTAAGATTAAAAAATCCGAAAAAAATCAAGTAAATTCAAGAAATATTCAGAAGATTTGAAGAGATTGAAGAAAAATTTTAAACTATAAAAGATTTTCAAAAATGCATATTTTTTCTTTGCTTAAAACCATAACTTTAGGAGCTTTAAAAGAATTTCAAAAGAACACACAAAAAAATGGCAAACCACAGTTCTCTGAAAAATTTAATGCTGAGCATCTATAAGAAAAATTTTTGAATCGGTCAAAAAATACGATCTGTGGATGATTATGAACAGTGAATTCCTATTCCAGAAAACCGTGCGGCGCTTGTCAAGAGTGGGATCGCTACGCATTTTGCTGGCGCGTCTCCACTGAGTATAATTTGAAATGCGTACCAAACAGCGTGGCGTACGGCGTGAGCGTCGGCGTGGGCGTTGGCAACCGAGCGTGTACAGGCGTTAACGGTCTGTCACAGGCACTCTCTATACCGCGGGCAAAGATGTTCGCCGATAAAGAATCTTGTTGGACTCATGTTAGTTGTCATAAAAAGCCGATCAGCACCTAACCTGAGCCAGATGCAACACTAAAGACTTCATTAAGAATAAATCATTCCTGGTAGGATAATAACACGTGAATCCTATGGAATTTTGCTGTTTAAAGGTTTTATCATTATTATTTAGGTTTTATTTTAGAGCAAAGGTACAAGTGTCGCGCAATTAAAAGATAATTCAAGAAGAAAATTACGTCAATTTCTTCAATGCGCTTATTTTTCAATGTTTCCTAGTGCCTTCTCAACATTTTTTACGTGTAGTTGGATTTTAAAGTTTTTAATAAATTATCGAGAAGTTTTAGAAATTTGCGGAAAGTTTCGGAAATTTACGGAAAGTTTTAGAAATTTATGGACACTGTCGGAAACTTATGACACTTTTTGAAAATTTATGGAAAGTTTTCACAATGTGCGGATGGTTCTTTGGAAGTGTGTGAATTTTTTGAAAAATATGGAAATTGAGGCAAAGTTTTTGGAAAGTTAGGGAAAGTTACTGAAGCTTTTGGAAATTCATGCACCGTTTTGCGGTTGAGTTTTTCTTCTTGGCTGAGATTACTTGTCACATATGCGGAGGATATAATGATTTTCTTTCATCTTAGAGACAAAGCTGTAGAAGACTGGTGCCCTCCTCAGTATACAACACAAACCGATCATAACTCAATTGGTTCTGGCTTGGTTTTCATACTTTCCCCTGCATGACCGAAGTTTAGTGGGACTGACGTTATGAATGAACGCTCTACCTTTTGGTGATTTAGCTGCTTAATTTCAACATGATTTTGTACTTACTAAATAAATTTCTCACATCAAGTTGTAGTTGGATGCATACTTTTAACAATGAATATTACAAATAATAATGTAACCTCGGATAGGATTGACACTGCTGTTGACGGAAGGCTTGCTCCCGAAAAAATTTCACGCAAAGAATGGAAATTGGGTGCGTGAAATGCTAGAGGTGTAAATGATCTTTAAGGAAAGAAATTGCGGGATACAATGCGGTTAGGATTTTGGACATTTTAGACGGTTAGACAAGTTAGGAAGCTAGGTATTTTGTGTGTACCGGGAACTAAGAAGGAGGGATGTCAAGTAAGAAACATAGAGAACGGACTCTAACTTTGGTCAGGAGTAGATAAGGAATCGTATGATACCCAAGAAGTCGGTCTGATTATGAACGAGAGAGCAAAACATCATGTCAAAAAGTATGAATGTGTATCACCTAGATTACTATGGGTAAGAATGAGAGTGCGAATCAGAAGACTATTTATTAAAGCGTGCTATGCTCCAGTTGACGGTGACAAGAGGAATGTAGAAGATACCTTCTGGAACTCGTTAAATGATATATTAGGGACTCGCGATCCTGGAGAAAGAACAATTTTACTCGGAGATATTAATAGCTGCGTCGGTGTGCAACGCGGAGGTACTGACGGGGTACTGAGCCATTTCGCAGACCCAAAAACGAATGTTAACGGGGATAAATTGATTAGCTTATGCTTAGAAAAAAGCTTGTTCATTACGAATACTTGGTTCAGACATAAAAAGATCCACATGTCTAATTGGTGCAGAAGCGAAGGCCACAATATGATTGACTTTGTTTTAGCGGATGAGAGACTGAGAGGGTTTGTAAGGAATACAAGGGTTATTAGAAGCTCTGAGTGCGGAACGGATCACTACCTTTCAGTTTCAAGAATGAGTCTAGGTCAAGCGTGGAGGAGAAGAAGATTTAATAATAAGGCGAAGCTGACGCGAGTTAGAATTGAAAAGTTGCTTAAGCCAGAAGATCAATTAGAATATCGTGAAAAGCACGAATATCATGAATTTTCACTATTCACTCATGAATATCATGAGTGAATATTTGGGACATCATGAAGAAGACTGGAAGACTAAATTGGACAATAAAAATTAAAGGATGCATGGATAATACTACGGGATAGTATCTACAAGAGTGCATCTGAAGTGTGCGGTACTGCAGATGCAGAAAGGAAGAGTGGAGATGCTTGGTGGAATGATGAAGTCCACGTGGCTGTCACCGAGAAAAAAAACGTATTCGAGAACGTTGAATAGCAAAGGTCTTAGCGATAAGGAGAGGATTAGATTAGAAAATGATTATAGGGATGAAAACAGAAAAGCCAAGATACTAATTAAAGAAAGCAAGGATGAAATCAAAACGGAAAAAGACAAGAAAATGCAAAATGGCTTTGAAGGAAATAAGAAATTATTTTGGAAACATTTTTTCTTTACCCTTACATTCCCATATCATATAAAGTCCTTGATCCACAGTAGTATGACGAGGCTAGAACCAAAAGAGTTACGTTTACCCCGGAAGAAATTCGGATTAATGTCATAATAATAAAAAAATATATGCAAATGAGAAGTCTCGTATGAGCCAATTTCTTACAATCGTGCAAATTCTATGGCCCGTGCTAGGAGTATGAAACAGTTTTAGCTTGTGTCGAGTGCGGGAAGTTAAAGTCCTTGACGGTAGTAGACTCGATTTTCAGGTGCAAATGGAAGGATCAGAACAGGAACGATCGAGTTCTATTGTCGGACAAGGGTTAAAATATCATAGTGTTACCGCAGTCAGCCCTCTTCAGTTCAAAATTTAACCATCACAGGCGAAACCGACACCAATACGGACGAAACCGACACCAATACAACCAAGCATGGCCTAGCTTAGCACATTGCCAGGCTGCGTTCACCCACACATGAATATTCAGCTACGTTTTACATACATTGAATATGCATCGCAGTCCTTCCTTCCCTCTTAGGTCATTAACAAGATGCAGATACGCCAAGCTACCACTGGGGGGCACTACTATTCTAATAGAATAACCCGTGCTCTGTGTTACAGAGAAAACCGCTCTGTCCCACGCCCACGCCCTCTCCCACAACCCCCAACCCCTAAGCTTCTCGCTCCTCTTTCTCTCACCTTCAGTTCTTCATCCCCTCAAGCCCTCTTTGAGGCGTCGCTTCCCCTTTAGCCTCTGAACTCAAGTGAGCTACTTGTCCGTGCCATCGATTAAGTAATTACCGAAGACTCGCGAGTTTGCGGACGGACAGCATGGCAAATTAGGGAATTGCTGGTGAGGTAAGGCTACTAATTATAAACGATCGAGACGACACGAGGCTTTTACTTGAAGTTTGACCTGTATAACCTTATATGCTCTAGTCACCCTTCAGTTGAGACTGAGAAAAAAACATCTGCGAAGTTCTATGGGGAGCGTCCACATATTACGTGACACTCGGGCAGGGGGGGTATTTTGACACGCGACGCTTTTTGTGAACTTGTGTAATTAGAACTTTAAATAATATGAACCTTCCTTAAAGATCAAAATGAAACATATTTTTCAAGAAAATTTCTTGTGTACTAAAAATAAATACCGAAATAGTTCACAAATAAAAAATTGACTTGAAAACTGTCCACTTTCGCGGCCTATTAGAGACGAATGTACAATACATGGACAACAAAGAGAAAAAAGAAAGGGTCAACAACTCGCTCTTTCTTTTCTCCGTCTTTTTATACTACTGGGAACCAACATATTTTGAAGTCAATTTAGACTTCCTCAACAGGGGTATTTTATAGGAAAACTGCAGTTATAAAAAATGGAACTTATGTTAATTAACTTTGAATATTACCTCGAAATAAAAATGAATAATTTTATATGAAATATTGTTTGATCACTTCTTCTATTTTCTCATTAATATCAAAAACCCTCAAGGGCATGTGATACTTGGCAAATTATCGATTTTAGGAGTGTTATGTTTCCCCGGTTTTTCTCCCACAATAATAAAGATTCAGTCTTAAAAATTTTGGGTATGATAGAGAACATGCTGACGGACGTCCCCGCACTCTTCTTCTATGGGATAATTGAAAAAAAATTAATTTTGATAAATTTGATTAAAGTGTATTTTGAGGTTATGTGTGCTACAGCCTTACTTTCAAACTACACAATATTTTTGGTCGAAAACTTAGGACAAGCAAAAAAACATAGAAAGTAATGTCCCGGAACTAACCTTGTTTGTAGGTAATTGAAAAAGTTTTCTCGATAAATATTTTGTATGTGGCGAAAAATTGATCCTAACCTCAAAATACTGCAAGTACATAGAATTTTTATTGATCGGAATACATTTTTTTTATTTAACCCCTCTGAAAAAAGAGTTCGGGGACGTCCGTTATACTATTTCATTGCATCTCCGAATTCAGTTTTCAAAAATTTTAGTTTTTCTGGACAAAAACCCGGGGAAACGAACCCAATTTACCATACGCGGAATTATGACATGCCCTTGAGATCCAAATGAAATCTACTTTTTCATGAGAATTTTGTTGTACTAAAGTTGACTACACCAGAAAGTTCTGTGTATCTGTGCATGGCAAACTGTTTTAACCAAATCCAAAATAGAGTTCTTATATTTATTGGTAGTCTCATTAAAAGTTTCTTTGTTTCTTTCATTTTTCGAGTCAAAACATGAAACACTTTGCAAACAACATTTAATATTAAATTCTTTGTTTTTCCTTTTAGGTAATATTTGAATTGAATTATCATAGGTTTCATTCTTATTAACTGTAAATTTCCTATAAATTGCCCCTGATGAGGAAGTCTAAATTGGCTTCGAAACAAGTTGGGTGCCTAGTAGTATCAAGAAGAAGAATTCTTTTCAAATAATAATAAGAATCTAATTCAAGGTTTCCCGTAAGAGTATCAAATAGTTTACATTCTTTAATAATTGTTAAGTCATTCGAGTATTAAACAAAAGAAGTCCAAGTCTCAACTTGCATTTTCGGTTTCTTTGTTTCCTTTCAGGTCGAGTTTTGGGTTGAAAATGAACCACGTGGAAAAATGAATTGAGCGGATAATTTTCAGACGTAACTCATCACAAATTTGTCTATTTTCACAGAAAAATCAGTTTCTCCTCGAAATCGGCAGATATGCAAAGAAAATTGTTACGTAGAAGCATTATTTAACTATTCCACTCACTAGGATGTCTAATTCAAATTTAAATTATTTTTGAGTACTTAAAAAACAATTCATATAAACACGGTAAGTGGTAACGGTAAGTGGAATAGATGATTAACGCTTCTTTATATCAATTTACGTAACATATCTCCTCAAGCACGCATGCTTGAAAAAAAAAATTATGAACTAAAAATAATCATTTTAGAGACCCGCATCTTCAATTTTTTTGTAATTTTACGTTATGATCTTCCATTTCCGAAAAAAATTGACTTTTCCAAAAACAGGCAAATTCGCCATGAGCGACTTTCAAATATTATCCGATTTATTGCTCCCTCCACGTAGTTGATTTTTAACCTAAAAGGAACGACAAAACCGAAAATGCAAGTCGAGATTCAGAATTCTTTTTTTTCTTCTTGAAAACATCAATTGGTCATAATAAATACATTATATTTCGTACCTCAAAGAGCGAGAGGAGGGAGAAGTAAGCATCTGCGTTACATGAAATTTGAAGGGGCGTCTCATAAAAATGTCACAAGGGGTAGAAAGGGGTAAAAAATCACTGAAAATAGCGTTACGTTAAATGTGCATGCTCCCACAGGTTTATTCAAATTTCTGAATTATTGAAAGGGTACCCTCAAATTTTGTTCCGTTTGGGGAAATAATAATATATCCATTTTTTTATTACTTTGAAACAAATTTATAGAGATTTTGCTAGGCTGTTTTAGGCCTGGCAAATAAATTTCCTTCGTTTTCGATTTTTCAAGAGTACAAATTTCAGACTGGAAAATTCTTGCATGCTTAGAAATGATTTCATATTTATTGAAAGACCTAAATCACAAAAACAGGTATAAGGATATTCTTAGCCTTGAACCATGAAAATTTGTAATTTGATTATAATGAATGGTCTGAAATGTATACCTGGTGAAAGAACCAAAATAACTGTCTGGATTTTCAAAGAAAAAATATAAATTCAACATTATCCGTACCATATTGTTACTTTCGACAGCATGATTCAAATTTTATGATGAATAACAGTATAAAATATTCTAAAATAATTTCAAAATTGTTCTTCAATGGTAATCAATTTTTTCATTTTGTTCACATGTTATTTTGCACTTTTTCCTTAGTTACAGTAGAAAGAGACGATAAATATCCCAAAGTTTATTAAATTTAGTCACAAATAAAAGAGTTTATTACAAATACTTCTAAATAGGTTTATGTATTTATTTTAGTATCCTCACAAAAATATTTTTAATGAAGATGTCTTACCTGCACATAAAAACTGTGTCAACAAAGCGATAAACTTGTTGTTCGTGAATTCTTAATTACGGAAAAAATATTAGTTATACTTTTAGATACGATTTTCATCACCTTGACTAATGATATGTATGTATAAATGCGAAGGAAATAACATCGAATTAAAATGTCGAATCATAGAATCTAACGTTTCAAATATAAAAAAGAATACTAGTCCAGATCTTATTTTTTAGAGGAGGATATATAGGAATAAAAAATTCTAGTTTATGCACTTCCATTATTTACTCATAATCGGCTTTATAATTTTGTTCAGGACTTTTTTTCAATCATAGCGTCAGGTAATCCCAAACTTACTCGAAATGAAACTCTAAAAGTTCTTCTCAACAAAGCCGAAGATCTTTCACCCTTTCAGCTTTTTACGAAATGTAAAATTTCAACTTAATCATCTACTTTTTATGTTTGTTATTGGGAAACTGAAGTTGCGAATAATTTTAAATTTTGAATTCAATTTTTTCGCATTCAGGAGCAGACACTTGAGTTCATTTTTTTATAATAATTTGACTCTTCTTGGGGACTTATTTTGTATTTCTGGATTTTCCTCCAAATATCGATTGCATAAGCTAATATTTTCTATAAACTCAATCTCCTTCCATCTCTCGAAGATGTTTTTCAATAAAAATAATTAAATGAATTGATGTGGTTGAATTTTTTGAGTTAAAAAAATTAATACTTATGGAAACTGAATATTTTTGTAAAATAAGTATAATCAATTATTGCCTTAAAGCTTACAAAATATTTGTCTGTTTATATGATTTACAAGCAAATTGTTTAAAGAAAGATGGACCTTTTCTGCCTCATAAAAAAAGTTTTCTTTAGCGATTTAAATAATTGAACCGTTCCCGATTAAAGGGCGATATGCTCGGATTATACCTGAGAAGTATTGTCCTGAAAGTCAATTAAAAAGATCGTTCGAATTTTAATTGTACTTCGTTGCCTCGTCCTCTAGATCAAATTATGTAGTAATGCCGTTACTGCATTCAGGTACAAGACTGACAGTAGCAGTGAGCGTCACCCGAGAGGGGCGCCCCGTTCGAAATCACGGTCCCCGTGTCACAAACATGGCGGAGAGCGTAATCTGCGAGATACATCACGCCATCGTCGAAATGAGGGAGAGCGTAGTACGAGAGACACGTCACGTCAAAGACGAAGTTTGGAACGAGAGTCCAATTCAAGATCACGTGAAATAAATTCTTTCAGCCACAGCGAATCGGAGAGAAACAGCTCTCCGCCTTCAGAGAGTTTACCTGCAACGGTAAACAAGAACGCAGGCAATGACGAAGTTCCACTATGCCTGTTAGGTGATGATGAGCTGAGAAATAAGAAAACTAGTTCACCCATCCACGACTCAGTGACACAAGTGTGGACAAAAATCCTGAAGCCAGAGTTATAAAAAAGAATCGCAGCTTGATCTAATAAGCAAATACCCACCAGCAGAAAACTGCCCGATGATAGGTACTCCAAGAATCATTCCAGAAATAAAAGCGGTGTTCTCTGGACTTTCTTTAAAAAAAGACGGTTATCAGTCTTCGTCTCAAAATCAGCTGGGATCAGCTTTAAGTGCTATAGGTACGGTACTGACACGCATGCTCAACACTGAGCTCAGTGGAAAATTCAAAGAACTATTTGAGGTTCTCTGTGATGTTTGCAGACTACTGACAGACCTGCATCACAAGATGTCATTCGCTAGGAGAGCGTTTATTTTACCAGGGTTGAATCATTTAGTTAAGACAATTGCGGATGAAATAGAAATCGACACTTTTCTGTTTGGCGAATCTTTTTCTGAACGTCAGAAATCCGCAGAAGATATCAAAAGAACAAGCAAAGACTTTCCCAAACGCATGACTAGTGGAGAAATGAAGAAATCCCAAACGTACAATAAACTAAATTCATCATACCGTACCAACAACAATTTAAACTGGAAGTGCCTTCCCAGGACGAATTTCAACTCGTGGTGGGGAGGGCAGAGACGTCAACAATACAACCAGACGAGTCAGCAACACAGCCGGATGAGCAACTGAACCAGCCAACGGTACAGGAAATAGATGTAAGCAAAATAGCAGGGCGATTGAAATACTTCATCAAAGCGTGGGGAGAAGTGACATCTGACCCACACATACTAAGATGCATTAAAGGTTATAAACTACCTTTTTAGAAAATACCAACACAAACAGTGAAACCACTGGAGCCTAATCTGTCGTTGACAGAAAATACCAGAAAAGCCATTCGCTGCCTGGTAGAAAAAGGAGCAGTTATTTCTTGCTAGCCTTGTGAGGAACAGTTTCTTTCACCCTACTTCCTAAAACAAAAGACAAATGGAGATGATAGGTTCATTCTTATTCTTAATAGCTTAAAAAAATTCATTGATCCCCCTCATTTCAAATTAGAAGACATAAAAACAGCCATAGCTCTGATGCCTGAGGGGTGCTATATAGCATCAATCGATTTAAAAGACGCTTATCTACTAATCCTCATAGCGATAAAGCATAGAAAATTTCTTAGATTGGAACTGGATGGTATATTTTACGAGTTTCAGTGCATGCCATTCGGGCTTTGCACCGCTCCATATACATTTACAAAACTGATGAAACCACTTGCCCAAAAATTGCAAGAACTGGGGATTATACTTGTTATATATTTGGTTGACATACTGATAATAAGCAAAACTCAGGCAGAGTGCCATAAAAGCATTTGAAAAAACGCGAGTGCTACTCGAAAGCTCAGGTTTTGTTCTCAACAAGGACAAAAGTCATCTGAAACCCTCACATAAATGCAAATTTTCAGGGTTCATATTAAATAGTGTCCAACTTAGGGTTCAATTACCGAATAGTAAAAGGAAAACCATCACACAACTAGTTCAGAAATTTCGGGGAAAAATGAAATGTAAAATAAAAGAGCTAGCGCAGCTCATTGGCACTCTTGTCACAGCATGTCCTGCGATTAAATATGGATGGCTCTACACAAAAGGCTTGAGCGTGAGAAGTTTTCAGCACTTGAAAAATCAGAAAAAAACTATAATGGTATAATGGTTATTCGAGGCAAGATTTGTCCTGATCTACAATCGAGGATTGAGAAGCTAAGCTCATCATACAATCCCATCAGAAGCCAGAAATATGTATTGACAATCTTCACAGACGCGTCACTAACGGGTTACGGAGTATATTGTGAAGGCGAAAAGGCTTATGGGTGGTGGAATAAGGAAGAGCAACAACACCACATAAATTTGTTGGAACTAAAGGCAGCCTTCTTTGGACTACAGTGTTTTGCCAAAGATCATCATGGTTGTGAAATACTACTCAGAATAGACAACACAGCAGCCATTTCTTACATAAATAGAATGGGAGGAATAAGATTCCCCAAGCTTACCGAGCTCAGCAGACAAATCTTGAAATGGTCCGAAAAACGCGATATCTAGATCCATGCTTTTTATTCACAGTCCAAGGAGAATACAGAAGCGGATGCAGAGTCTAGAATTTTACCTCTCGAGACAGAGTGGGGGTTGGCAGACTGGGCTTTCGAAGAAATAATGGAAAAGTTTGGTAAATTCGACATAGATCTCTTTGCTTCTAGATTGAACAAGAAATGTGAAAACTTCACTTCCTGGCAAAGAGATTCAGAAGCAATAGCAATTGATGCCTTCACTGTAGTTTGGGCTGGTCGCTTCTTCTATGCTTCCCCTCCCTTTTTCTGTTATATTTAAAGTTTTGAAGGAAATTCAGGGTGACAAAGTGGAAGGGGTTGTAGTGGTTCCTTATTGGCCGATACAACTTTGGTTCCCCGTTTTCACACCTCTGATGGTTTCACAGTCCATGTATTTCCAACCTAATAGAGGTCTATTGATTTATACTTTCAGGAAAACACAACCGCTGTCAGCAAGCCTTACCCTGGTAGCAGCGCAATTATCCGGGAGAGTTTTAAGTTGACAAGCCTCAGAAGAATCTACTGCAGTAATGTTGGCATTGGTAACTCCAGGAACACTCAAACAATACAGCAAAAGAATTCAGTTGTGGTGGCAATTCTGCCAAAAGAACCATACTCCTCTATTTACTAGTCCCATACCAACAGTGCTACATTTTTTCTTAGAGAGATTGAAACAAACCAAATAATACAGCACGTTGAATGTTTATAGAGCCGCGTTGTTACTAATAATTGGTAATGACCTTGGGAAGGACCAGCGAATCACAAGATTTTTTAAGGGAGTTTCAGCCTTAAAACCACAAACGACCAAATATTCAACTACATGGGACCCAGCACCAGTCTTGAAATACTCAACCGAGCTGTAGCCCAACGAAGATATCTCCTTGTAGGATCTGACAAAAAAGCTGGCAACACTTCTAGCCCTGATAACTGCTCAGCGGGTACACACCCTAGAAGAGACCACCCTAGACAACATAGCTTCACCTATAAGAAATCTTACACAAATTAAAATCCCTGCGAGACTTGAAACTTCAGGAAGAAATAGAAGTCAACCAGTACTAAACATCTCAACATTCTCGGAGCATCCTCGGCTTTGTGATGCTTCCACTCTTCAAACTTATATCAGGAGAACAGCCTAGCTAAGATCTGAAAATGATAGAAAGCTGTTTATCACATACAAGAAGCCTAATCACGAGGCGCCTACGCAGTCCATCAGTCGTTGGATTAAGTAAACACTGGAAAAAAGTGGTATAGATACCGCAATATTCTCAGCACATAGCACCAGACACGCTGCTACTTCAGCTGCTCAACGGAAAGAAGTAAACATTGATATCATCAGGCAAACAGCAGGATGGACTCCGGAATCCTTATCAACAAAATATTATTGACTTTTGTCAATGCATCAATAAATAGGTTGAATCATAACACATACTCCAAACATCTACATAATTTGACTTAGAGGACGAGGCAGCGAAGTACAATTGAATGATTGAACGAACTTACCTGAAGTGAAGTTCGAGCGCAATTGTGCGAGCTGCCTCGTCCAAATAGATCAAACACACCCAAAAAAGATTTAAGCCCAAACAAATTCTTTGAATTTGAAATATCTGTGCGGAATGAGCAGTAACGGCGTTACTACATAATTTGATCTATTCGGACGAGGCAGCTCGCACAATTGCGATCGAACTTCACTTCAGTTAAGTTCGTTCAATCATTCAATTTCACTTCATATTTTTCCAATGTCATTGTTTTTGTTGTCAAATTCACGTCTAAATTCAGAGCTCACTGGGAATTGGTTACGACATATTACGTAAATTTGACAACAAAAATGAAATGTGAAAAAAGAAAAGTGAAATGTAAAATGTGAACTTATATTCATAATAGAGCTCAAAATAGGAGTAGAAATTCAAGTCCCAAGTCTTGGAACAATTTTATTTTTTTCCAACTCTTATTTTAAATCCATCGTTTGGCAATCAATTTTATCTACTACTTTACTTTGATGCACTGCTTTCCACTTCAATCGGTTCATATTCACTTTAGACAAGCTTTTTTCTTTGAAAAATTACCCTCAAATCTGTTTTGGGTATTTGGAAGATTATTATTTCATATAAATAAAATAGCAACTGGTAAAAAATTGTTATTCTTACTCTACTAACGGATAGTATCGGAAAGCTAACGGGTTGACCTTTTGAAAATTATCCTTGACTTTGAAAGATGATAGAGCCGTGAAGAATATAGATAAAACTATTTTTAAGAAGCCGTTGAAAAGCTTATTAAATTCAGCGTTGAATTTAGTTGAAGTATTTTAGCCTTGCAGGTACTGAATTATCGCGTGAGAAAGACAAAAAGAAATCCGAGTTTTGAGGTATTTAATACTTCAAATTCAGCTCTTGGCAGGAGCTGGAAAAATGAATTCATTGTGGGTTGATTTAGAACCAATCCATTCAGATTATTCCATCTTTCAGAAAGGAAAAAGGAATAATCCAAACCAATAACACATTTCTAAAAAATTGCTAAATTCATCAAATTTGTAAACTATATTTAAGTAAAATAGATATCTTTTGGTAAACTAAGTTAACCATTAACACCTCAATCAAAAGAAATCTTAAGTAATCATAGGCAATCATGCAGATTGGAACAAATCCTTGCTTAATGTCTCTTCTAAAATTTCTTAGAGACCCAAATGAAATCTACTTCCTCATGAAAATTTTTGGTGTACTAAAAAAGAAACACCCAAAAAGTTCACAAATCAAAACTACATTCCGAGACTATCCGATTTTCCGGCTCATTAGAGACAAACGTACAGTAAATGTACAAACAAAAAAAGAAGAAGAGGGAGAGAAAGGAAAGAGTTAACCAAAACCAACCTCACACTCTTTCTTTTTTCCTTCTATTTTATACTACTGGGGACCAACATGTTTCGAAGCCAATTTGAACTTCCTCATCAGGGGTAATTTATAGGATAACTATAATTATGAAGAACAAAAT
This sequence comes from Melikaiella ostensackeni, assembly GCA_032362435.1. Classification (NCBI taxonomy): domain Eukaryota; kingdom Metazoa; phylum Arthropoda; class Insecta; order Hymenoptera; family Cynipidae; genus Melikaiella; species Melikaiella ostensackeni. The sequence goes on along the minus strand of JAUMHM010000087.1, from coordinate 12,867,647 downwards.
ATTACTAATTGTGTATATGGGTCATTTCACGTGGTTTTTACATTCAAAATTTAGATTTTGTTGAAATAATTTTTTTCCACTTTTAGATCGCAAA
>JAUMHM010000087.1:12854477-12867453 GCA_032362435.1 Melikaiella ostensackeni | reverse complement strand
ATGGTTCGTCATAGGTTTCTCATGGAAAAAGTTACGGTAGGATGAAGGTACAAAAACACGGTCAACAAAGCAAATTTCATGACAGTGAACTTTGACTTGCTCTATTTTGTTGAAAAATGAGTCAAAACGAGTCACAAAAATCAGGCGAATATTCTGACAATTTCTTTAGAGGTAGGTGTCATAAAAATTTTAAAATTTTAATAATCTTAGCTGTCAGAGTTAATTATAGCGGAGGATGTGATCTCAGCTCCAAATTGTGATAGAAAGCGCTGCTGAAGCTTGAGATAATTCACAAAATTCAAACAATTCAATGATATAAGAAATAAGGTTTCAAAACAATTACATAATTGGCTATTAGCAATTATTTTTTATATGCTTTTTTTTCTCCGTACATAAAAGGAGTGATCAGTATCGGTGTCAGGCCCAGGGTTACTGTTCGGCACGTTCTGCCCGATGGCTGTAACTTGGAAAAAATGAAAAAAAAGCAAAGGCGTAGGAAACGGATATTCCACTTGACATTTTTGTATTAATGAAGGGTTCTAAAGGCTCAAAGGTTCAAATATTAAACAATTTCTGAATATTTTTCTGTCCTCGATTTATCTATTTGGTTATTTCGGCCCACCCTATTATTAAGCTGTTAGTTTCAATACATATTTGTAATGTTTGGAAACAAATTATGCATTTGATACCAAAACGGGTAAGAAAATCGAGGCAATTGTTTATAATAACAAACTGCATTAAAAAAAATTCATTTCTTCCGCTAGCATTTTCTTAATAACGAACAGAAATATTTCCTACGCCTTTGGTAGTTCTAACGTTGGACCCATAATTTTCGGGCATCTGAAAGAGGTACTGAATGAGCACCCTGGACCGAGCTAGACCGGACAATTATGGTTGATATTCTATTGAGGGATCAGTTACACTTGCTGCCCCTAAGTGGGAAAAAAAACGTAGAAAAAATAATTGCTGATAGGCAGTTGTGTGATTGTTTTATAACTTTATTTCTTATATCATTGAATTATTTTAATTTTTTGAATTATCTCAAGCTTTAGCAGAGCTTTCTATCACAATCTCGAGCTGAGATCGCAGCCTCCTCTATAATTAACTCTGTCAGCTAAAATTATTAAAATTTTAAAATTTTCATTATACCCACCTTTAAATAAAATGTCAAGGTAGTCGACTGATTTTTTGGACTCGTTTTTACTCATTTTGTAATAAAATGGAGCAATTCAAAGTTCACTTTCGTGAAATTTGCGTTGTTGACCGTGTTTTTGTACCTTCATCCTACCGCAACTTTTTCCATGAGTAACCTATGACAAACCATAAATGGAGAATTTGTGTCCAATAAAATGACCTTTACATTGAAGTTTGTTTCGTTCTCTAGCGATTTTTTTTCAGTGCAGTGCCGGTTTAAGGAAAAATTCGTTCCTGGGCATTGCATTTTTAGCTCACCCCCCTTTCTTTAAACTTTTTAATACATTTTGATATTTATTTTCTATTGAATCTCCTCAAATTATGTTGCCAAATATGTTCAACAGTTAAATTTTTTATTCGATATTACTATACTTATTCATTTCAAAAGTACATTTTACCCTCTAAATTTGGAGCGGTGATATTTCATTGATTTTCAATGAAAATCGGTACCAATTTTAGTCAGTAACTACAAACAAAAAATCGAACCCACGCCACTATCGACACTTTTTTTAACGATGTAGATATTTTTTCACTTTGCCTTTGAACATATTTTCAATTTTCTTCGCTGGAATCGCTGATATAATACATCCGCTATCTCAAAAAATGGAAATTTGAAAGATTTTGAAGACTTCAAAAGATTTCAAAAATTTAGAGAACATTTCAAGGGATTTCTAAAAATTTCATGAGATTTCAACAGACTTCAACAGATTCCAATAGGTTTCAAAGGATTTTTACTGCTCCCAAAGGATTTCAGAGAATTCCAAAGGATATCAGGATATCTCGAAAAGTTTCAAGATATTTGTAAAAAATTTCTAGGGTCTTCGAAAGGGTATCAAAGATATAAAGGAATTTCGAAGATATCAAGGAATTTTAGGCAAATTCAAAGAATTTCTAGAAATCTTTGAAGAGTAAATGGAATGGAATGAAATTTTGAGGGAATTTAGGGGACTTTGAGGAATTTCTATGGATTTCATGAGATTTCATAGTGTCTCAAAGGATTTCAACGGTTTGAAAATTTGTAAAGGAATTTTAAAAGAAATTTAAGATTTCAGGATACGAGATTACAAAAGATTTCCAGGGATTCCACAAGATTGAAAGGATTGGAAAAATTCATAAGGATTTTCAAATGATTCCGAAAGATTTAAGTAGATTAAAAAAATTTCGAAGATTTCAAGGAATTTGTGAATATTTGAGGGATTTGTAGGATTTCATAAAAAATTAAAAGATTTCATAAGATTATGAGAAATTTTTACAAATTTGGAAGGTTTGAAAAAATTGAAGAGTTTTTGGGGGCTTTGAGACGATGTCAACAGAATTCAAGAGGTTTTTTAATGGATTTCAGTGAATTTTAACGAATTGTGAAGATTTTAAGGAATTTCGAAATTTTAAGGTCATTTTGAAGAATTTCAAGGGATTTTGAGTGAAGTTATTAGCTTTTCTGAGATTTTAAGGGATTTCAGAGGATTTCAAAGATTTCATAATTTTTCGAGGAATTTTTAAAGATATCACAGATTTCGAGATGTTTTACGGGATATTCAAAAGATGGCAAGGGATTTCAACAGAATATTGAAGAACTTCAGTGAAAAAAATAAAATGAAAGGGACTTCCAGAAATTACTAATAACTTTTACGGTTTTCACGGACTTTAAAGCTTTTATGGGATTTTAAAAGATTCGAAAGGCTTTCACGCGATTTCATGAAACATTTATATTATATACTGGATTTTAAAAATAATAAAGCCCTCGATTTGATATTCAAAAAATTGGATGACACTATTTTTCTACTATTTTTCAAAATTCATGCCACTATTGACACTATTCTGATTTTTTTAAATGAGTCCGAGGTCTGCAATGACCATTTATCTAAACAATTTGATTAAAAAATGAAAAATAATATCTAATAACACATTTTGATCTCTCATTACGCTAAATATCATTGGCAGCATAATTTGAAAACAATTGAGAGAACAAATTATTTCCATTTTCTTTCAAATCTCCACAATGAGCATTTGTTTATAAAATTTATATAAGATACCAAATAAAAAAGTTTTCATCAGTAGACACAACTGGCAACATAATTTGAGAAGAGTTGGGAAAAAAAATTTCTTTCTGCCTATAGATGTCTATGGTATGAACTATTTGAAAATAAAATTTATTTGCATTAACAAGGAATCTCGGATGACAAATTTTCATAATAAAGTGTCACCTGCTCGATAAAAACAAGTAATTATAACGCAAAATATATTTTGCAAAAAAAATCCATAATGTTATTTAGCAGCATTTAAACTTTTTCAGCATTTACATTTCGTTCTTTTAGCATAACCAACTGTTAATAACAAATTTTCCAACTTTTTTTAGATACTTTGACAACGGTCCACTATTTTCACTGTTATTAACAATGTTATGAACGCATTTTTCTCGGAAAATGTATTTGTGAGCAGAATATTTTGTTTTTATTGTGCAATATACTTAAAATAACATTGCAGTAATTCCTTGTTATCAGTTGATAACAATAGATGATTTGTTAAATAAAGTTAATTACTACTCGACTTTCTTTTTCGGTTTACGAAATAGTTCAATTCATTTTTGAAATAACCTTCTGTGATCAAATTATTGGAGTTAGTACTACTGGTCAGACACATAATTGAATTATTAATAACAATAAAAATAATGGATCTTTATTGAAATATCTGGAAAAAGTTCGAGATTTTGTTATCAACAGCTGATTACACTCAACGAAGAGAGTCCAAATGCTGAGAAACAGCCAATTAATGCATTTGTTAATTAAAATTCTTTGGACAATTATCAAATGTTACCAATTCATGGCAAGAAGTCATTGCTAAATAACTGGCTGTCATATCCTTGAAAAAGTGTAATTTCATTCATAAATGAAAATTCGTTTAAGTAGTTGTTTTCTACAATAAAAATCATTCACTGACATCAAAATTTCCTCAAAAATAAAAAAGTTAGTTATTTACAGTTGATTGCGTCGGAAGAACCAAGTTTGTACGTCCAAAAATAGACAAATAGTGCATTTGTTAATTTAGATTGTTTAAACAATTATCCATTTTCATTGGATGACCAAATATGATACTTAGGTTTCATTTCCAGGTAACATATGATCAATTTTGTAGAAAAATCTTGCTTTATTTCATCATAAATACCTGATATGGATAATTGTACATGAAACTTGCATACAAACTAAGAAATTACTCATGAACATTCACTTAATCAACTAAAAAACTCTTTTCGTCCATAAATTTTTCAAATTAAGTGCGGAACAAGTGAAGAATCGCTGCCAATTTCCGCGAAGCCATTTTCATTCGCTGATTTGTTTATCACAAATTCAATAAATTTTAAAAGAATTGCGTTCCTATTGGACGTCTTTTTTGGATAGCTGCTTCATGTTTTCTAGGTATTTTTGAATGATTCCAAGTAGTTGTTGAATTTTGTACGCTTCAAAAGTCAAAATTGTTTTTTCATTCTTTTTTTTTTAGGTAAAAAAATACAATAAAAAATATTCCGAAAATCCGCGATGACAGTTCGATGCGGAATTTTATTAGGTTTCAATAAAAAAAACGTTCTATTTTAATAACAATTGTCTTCTGAAAATAAATTCGACCACGAACGTTTTTTGACCCCACTGTGCCACACTCTTTTTCTTTTTTCCGTATTTTTTATACTACTGGGGTTCAACATGTTTCGGAGCCAATTCAGACTTCCTCATCAAGGGTAATTTATAGGATATCTACAGTTATGAATAATAAAATATATATTATTGAAATTCAAATATTACCCAAAAGTATAAATAGAACATTTTTTATTGTCAAATGTTCTTTGGTCAAACTTTCCATTTTCTTATTAAGATCAAAAATCTTCAAGATCAGTGTGAAATTCACTTTCTTATGAAGATTTTTATTTTCTGAAATAGAAAACTTTATGTTAATTAAGACGCATCCCTTCGAAGAATGCGAATAGATTTCTGGAAACCATATAAAAAGTCATTGCCTCAAATATTAAGATTCAGAATTTAGTTCAGAGAGAAAATAATAAGATAGTTAAATATTTTTACATTCAATTATGGAATTCAATTTTAATTTTATTCAATTAATATACCTCAAATTATATGCATCCTTCTGGCGACCTCATAATATTTATAATAAGTACCAGAATGATATTTTCATTATATTAACAGTATATTTAGAAAAAACAAATGTATAGTAGACTAAAGAATATATTAAATATATTCGAAACCAAAAACATCTGTAAAAATCATAAGATTAGAGAAAAATGTAAATAAAGTACTTCCTCTATTGAACCTGGGTATTCTGCGTAACACCAAAAACAGGACAGGAAGTTCTCTTCCAAATGTAATTAACCTTTTCCTTTTTGAAAATGTGATAACATCCACAATGGTTCATTTTCATTCTCACTGTAGAGTTTTCATGGATACGAACTTGAAGATAATTAAATAATTTCATGAGATATTTCTTTAGGGGCGCAATAATCAGAATGGAATAAACTAACTAGTTAAATGAGAAAATAGGATATAATAGTGTAATAGGAGAATGAAACACTCTTTCTGAAGAGGAAAAAGAGGATGGGAATTCGGGTGACAGTGATGTACAATGTTCGCATTCACGATATCATTTTAATGATAGAGAGGCGAACGGCGAGAACTACCTGGAACAGGGCATTGCCACGGGTTGAATGAAGATAACGCTTCGTTAGGATGAATGTCGCGTCATGGATGCTTTTTACTCGTAAAGCTTCATTTCACGTTCCTATCTCGTTCGTTCATGATATACGAATCTAACGATCCAATAAAGCTACGTTCAAAGATTATGGAAAAATAAACTCGTGCTTATATGTGTAATTCTCTATATAGAGAGACCTGGACGTATCAGGAAAAGGATACTTGGTCGTTTGAAAAGTCCTGGGCCTTGGTAATAAAACAAGATTTAAAAAAAAAATTGCATTTATTCTTCAACATAGTTTCCTTCCAGCTCAATACACTTATTCCAACGAGTTTTCAAATGCTCGATGCCTTTTTGATAGTAGTCGGCGCTCAACTTTTCAAAATAAGCGTTTGTTTCGGTAATGGCCTCTTCATTGGAGTAAAATCTCTTGCACTTTTTTGTGCGCCAATAATGGCCGTTGTTTTTGTAGCTCGGCTTTCAAACGAGCAGATAATGATGCATAGTACGTTCCTGTTATAGTTTCACCCTTCTCCAAGTACTCAATGAGGATGATTTCTCGAGAATCCCAAAATGATGTGGCCATCACCTTCCCAGCTGACGAAACAGCCTTCGTCTCCTTTGGCGCACTTTCAACAGACAGTACTCACTGATTTGATTGCTGCTTTGTCTCGGGCGTATAGTGGTGGATTCAGGTTCTGTCAATGGTTACAAAACGACGCAAGAACTATTTTGGATCACGGTAGAACATCTCCAAATTGGATTGATAAACATCAGATCTTTCCAACTTTTGCTGGTCAGTGAGCACTTCTGGCATAATCTCGTCTAAAGGACTTCCGGAACGTGGTTCATCATTTGTGCTAGTACGACCAAACTAAAGCTCTTGCATCCACCTCTTGACTTTCTTGAGGAAGATGTATTTTGTACACCTGGTGCATTTGGAAGATGTTGTACGATAAGGGGTCATCATAGTCACTATTGGGGAGCGACCATTTCCTACTTAAATGTAAACTTCCTCAAGGAAGATGTCTTTTTTACACCTGGTGCACTCGGAAGATGTACAATAACAAGCCATGAGGAAAATGGGTGGGCTGCGGCCAATCTTCATTTAGAAGTGAACTTCCTCGAGGAAGATGTATTTTTTACACTTGGTGCACTTGGGAGATTGTTGTTCAATAACGGGTCGTCCCAGTAGCCTTTGGGGTGCAACCAATCATAATTTAGAACACAACTCCCTAGAAAAAGTATCATTTCGTACACCTGGTGCACACGCAAGAAGTCTTAGAAAATTTTTTATCTCGGTTAATTGAAATTTCGACAATAAATGATTCACGACACCCGAGATTCTATTTCGATAGGCTGAGATCACTGGCATTAAAGAACCCCAACAACAAATTTAACTGGTTTTTCCAGATTAGGGGTTCTTTAAAGCAGGCGGTGTGGTGGATGAATGGGAAAATTCAACATTGAACTCAAAAAGCTCTGACCAAAAGATAGTTTTTGGGAACTATAAGTCATATCTTGAAAACCTTGATAGAGAACGCTTCACCTTGTCTGAAAGTTTATTAATGTTTTCTACAAATCCTACAGAACTAAATCCCGCTGTTGAATGGTTATCTGTACTATCTTCCGTCACACCTTCTACCGTTAGAAAATCAACTGATTCGATTGTAAAGATTTTCAGCAAGCGTTTACAATCATTCGATTGTGCTTAATAATAATTTTCACCAAGTTTCCATGTATGCGTTTGGCTATACACAAATTGTGTTTTTTAATATCCCTGTGTAAGTATCCTTGTGTACCGAATAGTCTGTAGACAAGTGTAAAAGAATAAATAATTAATTAAGACTAGATGAAGCAAAAGCCATTTTTTTTTAAATTGAGATCTAAGAATCTCAATTTGCCACTTAAAGACTTTTAATTACTTTATTTCAGAGTGAAAGATGAAAGGAATTTTTTTAAGACAAAAAAGAAAATTCCTCAGTGAGTTTAGACATTCTTTATAAAGAGGTGAGAATCTTTTCAGGAGAAACGACAAGGCACATTCCACGTGGTGGAACGTGTTCAGCTCAAATGGGAAAAGTAAGCGGACCTTGGAAGTTTCTCGAGTAAAGATTTGCAGAAACCTCGTGAACCTTGCATTCTTTCTCTTTTGCAGCTCACCTCCCCTATGTATCTTCCTCCTCATAAACACCTACGTGAAAAAAAATCTTTATCAATAATATCTACCTGCCGTGAAAAAGTAGAAACTTTTTCATTTTTCTCAGAATAACCTAAATATGTTTTATTAACTTTTTGCATTCCTTCTTGTTATGTGTAACCCAGTTCTATTCTTTTGATATATTCCAATTTGTGGTGCCGTCGAGGGATACTTTTCGATATCGACACGATCCTAAGCCGATACTGGACTCCAGTATCGGTTAGGATCGTATCGGTTTAGTATCGGTAGGTCGACATATCGGCTCGGGATCGACTCGGGATCACGATACAAACATCTGGCGGAGGAGTATCGGAATCCCGAGCAGCCGATCCCGAGTCGACATATCGACTTTCCGACACCAAATCCAGACGATACCAAACCGATACCGAGCATCAAAAACCCAATCCTGACAAAACAAACTTTCACAGAACATTTATTTTCAATGGGTTTTAAAATATGACAGGGCACTTCACAAAACTTTTATAGGTTTTAATGGATTTCAAAGAATTTTTACGACTTGCAAAGAATTTTGAAAGGTTTCAGGTATTTTCGAAGTATTTCAAAATATTACAAAAGATTTTACAGCACTTCCGAAACGATTGCAGTTAACTTAAAATCATTTCAAGGGCTTTCACGGATTTTCTAAGAATTTTATATGCTTCGAAAATATTCCAAGAGATTTCTATGAATCTTTCAAGCTGTCAAGGCTTATGAAAGGATATCACAGGATTTTCATGGATTTCAATTGATTTTAGAAGACTTTAAAGAACTTAGAGAGATCTCAACGATTTTGTAAAAGTTTTGAATCGCTTTGAAAATATTTTACGGGATTTTACAGAACTTCTAAGGGTTTCAAGTAATTTAAAAAGATTTCAAGGGATTTCAAGAGATTTCTAGAGACCCTAAAGTATTTCACAAGATTTCGAGGATGGTCAGAGTATTTCAGAATATTTCAAGAGATTTCACAGGATTTCAAGTCATTTCGAAAGAATTTGAGGGGATTCATAGGATTTCTAGTGATTTCTAAGCATACAGAGGAATTTCCAGGGCTGCTACAGCCTAACTTACTCAGAAAAGTGGAAAAGAGACCTATTTAAGCCGAAAATGTAACCAAAAGTGACTAATGTGCATTGATAATGTGACTAATGTTCTTTTAAATTTAAAAGAATTCAAAAAGTTACGATGAAATTTTTCATAAGAATTCCAGGTTCATTTTAACGAATTCAGGATAAATTCATGAGAATTCAGAATTAATTAAAAACAGTTTAAGTTAAATTTAAATATATGAAGAATGTCCAAAAAATTCCACTGATTTTAGTAAAATTGGAGTAAATTGAGAAGAATTTATAAGAGTCTAATGGAATTTGATATTCAAGATGAAGTTCATAAGAATTTAGGTGAATTGAACAAAATTTTCCAAATGAAAAAATTTCCATCAAATTGAATGAAATGGGCGCGAACAGAATTCAGGGTGAATTCAATAAAATTAAAGTGAATAGAAAAAATTCAAATAACAGAAGAAATGAATGAAATAGAATTTAAATGAGTGTATAGGAATTTAAGGAAACTGAGAAGAATTCGATAAAATTCATAAGAATTAAAGGTGAATTTTTAAAACATTCAAGTGAACTGCAAACAATTGGAAATATCTTGAAAATTCACTAAAATCATTGAATTTAAAGTCAATTTAGAAAATTTTAAGAGAATTCAAACAAATCTGATGAAACGCCCAAAAATTCAAGGTGAGTTGAAAAGACTTTGGGGTGAATTAAAAAAAAACTTAAAAAATCAAAACAATCTACTGAATTCAGTATTAAAATCATGAAATTTAGAGTGAATTTAAAAAAATTTAAGGAAGTTTAAACAAATTTAATGGAACACATAAAAACTGATGGTGAGTTTAAAAGACTTCAGGGTGAATTGAAAAAAAATGAAATAAAAAATAAATAAAAATCTACTGAATTCAGCAGAATTCAGTAAATTTCGAAGCATTCAAGAGACTTCAGGGAGAATTGAAAGAAAATCCAAAGAATTTTATTAACTCAGGCTAAGTTAATAAGAAATTAGGGTGAATGCCGAATGAATTCAAATTAATTCATGAAAAAAATTAATCCGTAATATTCCATTGATTTCAGTAAAATTTAAGTGAATTCAGAAGAATTCAAGGAGATGCAAGAGAATTCGATGAAATTCATGAGGATTCAAGATGAATTTCGAAGAATTCAGGGTAAATGGAACAAAATGTTTGAAATCCAAAAAATCCATTAAATTGTAGCAATATACGCCGCATGCCATAAGGATCATTTTGTACGCATATTCACATATAACATGTCCCTTATGACAAGTGGCGCATAATGTTGTAGAGCACACTTCAAGTTTACATAAATGAGAGTGAAAATAATTAGTGACTGAGAATCTAATAAAATCCATAAGAATGTAAGGTAAATTTATAAGTCTTCGTGGTGAATTGAAAAAAAAATCCAAGAAAGATTCATAAAATTTAGTGGATTCTTGGAAAATTCGGAAGAATTCAGGATGAATTTAAAAGAATTCAAAGAAATTCGGTAACAGTTATAGACCTGAGCTTAATAGTGGTTAACCCTTGAGTTCTCGGTTTTGATTTATTAAAAGAAGGGACTAAAGTGATATTTTCTTTTAAAAAAGTTTCTTCTAATTAGAATAAATATTGACTTTCGAGAGTTGCCTATTTTTATAAACTTCATTTATTTTTCGGAGCGAATTTTTTCCATTGATAGATGTGTGCTCTCCGTTCGTTGTGACTTAAAGCTAGAAGTGTAAGATAGAAGGAGAAACAATCGGAAACTGGATCGGAAAAGAAAGGAGAAGACTGAACTTAATGGTTTGTTCGCAGGAAGCACACGGTTCAAAACTTCTCTTCCAAAGAAACAACAAAACGCTCCAATAGCGAAGAAATCAGTGACATCGTAAAGTTGAAAACCTGTTAGGAACACTGCACTCACTGGGTGAGAGCTTTGAGAGCATTATATTATTATGGGATGTTTTATATATCCCTACTTTAACCGTTCAAGCACGGAGAAAGTTTTCATTGCAAACTCCATAACATCAGCTTCCAAATGTAAATAAATAAAAAAAGCAGACTTCACTAAAGAAAAAGAATTTCATTTAAAAGTGAGTTATCGAAAAAAAATTCTCTCGAATGCCAGTAATGGCATAGCTCCACGAAAAAGAAGTTGTCAGCCCCAGAAACCAGAATAGGCTTACCCCACATTTTTGAAGTCGCTGAATTCGAACCGGGAGCCGGTTCGGCTCCATCACGTCACATTTCGACCCTAATCTTAAAAAACATGGAAAATCGCTGACTTCAGGTGAAACATGATTCTCGTCTATAAAGAGTGGCCAAATTCTATATCTTTGAGATCTCTGAGTACGAATCCGGAGTCGTTGTGGTTTAATGATGTCACACTTCGTCTCTATCTCTTCGTAGCGGCGTACCATCTCTTTAATATCATGATGGAATCTTTTTCCATGCTCTTCACTGTATTTACCAAAATCCATTGGGAAATTGTTTTGATGGGAATTTGATACATGTAACTTGAAGCTCATATTACATCCCATTTCACCAAAGTTTTGTATCATATTTCTCACAATTCTTTTGTAATTATCACTCTTGTGGTTCGCTCAAAAGTTTTCAACAACTTTCTTGAGGCTTAACCAAACTGCTTTCTGTACTTTTTCATAGTTGTGACGAAATTCTGATCGCTACACATTTTCCGAGTTTGAGGTCCATCGAATATTCCCGCTTTTAGTCTTGCATCCGATAGTTCTGGAAATTGCCCTTGAAGATAGGTAAAACAGCGATCTCCTTCTTCTCATGCTGATAGAAACTGCTTCACCATGCCCAGTTTTATATGCAGAGGTGGCAGTGAAACTCTCGCCGGATCTACTAGTGGGAGGTTGATGATGTTCTCTGATCCTGGATCAAAAGTTTCTCGGGCTGGGCAATCAACCTTTTTATAATGAATAGGTCGATCTCTACTATGCCATGAGCATACGAAACATGGATGTTTAGCGTTACTCGATTGCTGACTCAGAATTATTCCCAATATTCTGAAATCCCCACAAATCCGCCAATTGTGTTCTGAATATATCAATTCATCCAATACCAACTTGTTATTTCCGCAATTCTCTTTCAACGTAGTTGAATGTGCTACCGGTATGGGAGCAAAAACATTCATATTGTAAAACAAAACAGCTTTCAATCTTCTGTTACAGGAATCTATGAATAGTTTACATTGGATGGCTCTGTAAATCCCTGGTTTCAATTAATCCATCAATCCATTTGAACCGTGACAGTAAACTAATGAAGGCTCTTTTTCTCTTGGGAAATATTTCCTGGAATCTCTTTCTCTATTCCGATCGTAAGCTGTTTTCACATTTTTTTCTACCAAATTTTCCTTTTTGAATATAGAAACCAAGAATACACTTGTTTCTTTGGATAGTCCTGAATCTCTGATGAGACCGTTCAATTCTTCTTCTGCATAACGTTGTGGTTTCTCTTCTTTACTTTCAACATATTCTTCGTCAATGTCAGATTCACTGGAGAATTTTTTTTCGCTAGCGTCTTCTTGTATCTCTTAACTTTCCCGAGAAGAAATACATCCGATTCCTTCAATATCTTGCTCATCTGTATTGCTCATCTTGATGGGTCTTATTCCTGTCGGAACATCGATGTCAGCAATGCTTCTTTCATTTCTTTTGTTGAATCCAGTTACATCGTTCCTGCAGAAATAGCAGTCCTCTTCACAAGTAGGTTCTGCCCATAAAGTTGGACTTTTTAATTTTAGATCTTCAATATTTTTACTTTTATGCCAACGAGTCAATTGTGATCTACAATAATCGCATATT
>JAUMHM010000087.1:12829933-12848814 GCA_032362435.1 Melikaiella ostensackeni | reverse complement strand
GTCGGTGCGCGCACGCTCCGAAGTACAGTCGTGGCGGAAGAAAATGAGTCCTATTACTTTCAGGACAAACCCTGTACGACCACTTTGTATCGAAAAAATACATGTTTCAAATAAAATTACCAACTTGCCACGTTTTCGGAGGTTAGAGATGAAGTGTGACATCATAAAACTACTACGACTCCGAATTTGTACTCAGCGACCTCGAAAATGTAGAATATGACCACTTTTCATATATGGTAATCATGTTTCACCTGAAATTAGCGACTTTCCATGTTTTTTGAGGTTAAGGACGAAATGTGACGTGATGGAGCCGAACCGGCTTCTTGATCAGCTCTCAGCTTGAAACTTTAAACATTACATTATTTTAAACTGAAATCGTCTAATATTAAACAACTTAGTATTAAAAGCATGTATCGGAACATTGAAAATTGGTTTGATTTTATTTTTGAATCTTTCGAAATGATGTATCGTTTGAAAATAATTATATTTCATTGTTGAAAAAATAATTAAAACCGGTGCTTGGCTAAATACTTAAAAACTTCTCGTATTATTGATTCACTGCCAAAATTATCTGCTAAGAGATTTTCGCAGCATATTGAAGTTTATTAACTTTTTTCGCCCATTTTTTCCTAGATTATCACTATTCAATGTGTCTTATTTTTATTATGTTTTAAAATTATATGATGTATACAAAAATACGGATAGTTATTTAACTTCCATTATAGCTTTTCATAAAGAAAGCTCTTCAAAATGTGATTAGTTGTCAGAAATATCATAACTTTTATGTACTTTCATATAAGTAGTCCAAAATAGAACATCTATTTACAGTTCCTTTACTTTCTTCAATAATTCTTTGAAATGTAAATATTCATTTCTGTACTGATTTTTCTGTAATTATTTTTCTCCAGTAATTCCTATAATATTTCCCTATAATCGCGAAGAAATTGTGGGAAATCCATTACGGGGAAATCATCGTAGGCCTAAACTGCATTTCCTATAATATTTTTCCATAGGGGCAATGCAAAATTATTCTTAAAATAAATTGAATATGTGGCAATTTGATGAGGGTTTGTATTTGAGGGTGAATGGAAGGGCTTAGAAGATTTACGTTGATCATATAATTATCTCTCACATATTTATTTTCTTGTTTCTTTTGTAATTTATGGATGATCCCTTGTGTCTATCTAGATTTTAAAGTTTTTTGTGAACAAATTATATAGTAATAATTAAAATAAACTCACAGTCTGGGTGTTTGTCATTTGCTTGTTCCCTTTCCACCAGGTTATCACAGCTTCTGGTTTCGATCCCGTAGTTCGACATTCCACTTCATATTTTTTATCTGCCTTGACTTTCTTTTCTTTCGTCAAAATTTGAACTTTGTGAGGCTTAACTGTAACAGAGAGATGTCGGTTAAAAATCAAACTGACAAGGTGGATTAATTTTTAATTATTTAAGCTTTATGTATTACAAAAACTCACAACTTTTTGAGCTTTTCTACAAACTCATAATACTCAAGAAATGCAGTAAAACCCTAATTGCGTCCCAGAAAATTTCAAAGATAAGAAACACTTCCTCACCTAGGAAAATATAATAACAATATTCCGCTTTAGGTATGCGAAAGTGTTTGTAAAAAAATACCGACTGCGTGGTAAGACTATACAGGTATATTGTTAATCATCGTCGAATATTCAAGAGATAATAGTGGCAAATGAAAAAAAAAAGAAATCCCAATTTCTGGTCAAGATTCGGTTTTTATAGAACGGGAAAAATGATTATGTGAAGTTTGGTGTACTCATTATGACTCTCTTGTTTTGTCACGTTTCCTCTTACCACTACCATCTAAAAAGTATAGCTTTATTCCGCAACACTACTTCATTACTCTCCTTCTTTAGGAGTCATTTTTTGCTTTTCTCTACTTCGCACAACCAGCTCCCTCTCTCAACTCTTCCAGCTTCCTTATCCTGACCATTTCCATTCAAAATCGACTTCATTCTCCCTCCCCTCTCATCACCTATAGACCTTTCTAGCATATGCAACCATAATGCCTCTTCATACCTACATACTCTACACTGATTCTCCTCTCCATTCATCCAATATCTACATGCTCTTGCCCTTCTCCTATTCTGAATCTCACTACTCTATTCAATTTGCTGTCCTTCCCAATCTTTTTCAGGTATTCCGTCTCTTCTTTACTCTCCACCATCCTATACCAGCTGATGTACATTGCCTCCGAGGTTTTTGCCCATCTTTCCTCTCCTTGCCTTTTCCTGGCCTCTTCCTCTGTTTATTGCCATTCTTTACCCCTCAATTGCATACCACATTCAAACCTCGTTTCGCATCTCTCTTCCTCCAATTTCGAACATTCCACATTACCCTCCTCTCTTTGTCCATGATCTCTCGCGCACACGCTTATGCAATCTTGCTTCCCTCGCACCTTCTCAGTTTCTCTTCAGAATTCCAGGATATTTTCAGTTGCCTGACCACCATTTCCTCTTATCCTATTTCTTCCCTCAGCATATGGTATGACCTGGCCTGCTTCAGCTTACTCCTATGACCCATATCAGAAATCTCTCATGCAGATTTTCCACACTCTTATGATTCTTCCATCCCAAAATTTCCACTCCATAATGCAACACTGACTACACCAGCTCATCGTCCATCTACACTCTCATCCCCCAGTCGTCCCTGAACCTTCTCTTCCCTACATCCAACACTCATCCCATTACTTTTCTCGTACATTCCAATGCTTTTCTCAACTGCAGCTCGTTTTCTCCTCTTGCTTCGAACCAAAATTCTAGGTAGCAGAACTTCTCCACCAACTTCACCACCTCGCTATTTATCTTTTATTCGTACTCTACTTTTCACTTTCTGTTTCTCAAACCCATCATCCTAGTATTATTTACATTCAATCTTCTTTTCTCACATGATCTTTGAACGCTCTTATCATTTGATTTATCCCTCTTTCATCAACAAATTTATTATCGTGTCCGAGGACTTTAGATGATTCATTGTGATATTTTGGTGTAATTGCTGCGTCTCCTGCCTTTTGACAATTTTTTTGGATGTACTCAAGTCTTTTCTATATCCTCGAAAGGCTTTAAAGCTTCTTGCTTTTCTTTAATTGATTTTTCAATGTAGAATCATACAGGATGGACTTGCGAGAAGGAATGAAGATTCTAATATTTTCCAAAATATGAATTCAATGATTTATTTTATCGATAAAATAATGTACACCGAAAACTCAATCGAGATACTCTCTCTAATATTTGAAGATATTCTAAATTCCACACGGGATAATTTTAGTTTTCGCCCTATTTTTATCTACGCCTATGACACGTATGTCTCACTACCTTTCTATTATTTATTCGCAATAAGAGGTATTTCTAATTTATTCGGTCAGAATCAAGAAAAGATATCTCTATTTCTATACTCTTTTCGCCAGACTGCTCGAATTCTAGGGGATTCGATCTGAGTCTCAATCGCTGTCCTTACTTCTCTTTCAGATTCTATAAAACTAGTCGAGTTTTTCGCAGCTCAATCTTCGAAAAATAGGATCATTCATTTTATTTCTCTCATAATTCAAAAATTCTCGAAGTTTTCGCCAGTTCGAGTACTTCTAGAATACGAATTTCTTGAAAGGTTACGTACTAGGTTTTGAGAGTAGACTCTCTAGCCTGTTCGCCTCCGCTATCAAGAATCTAGTGAAATGAATCTAAGTTAGAGTAACAAGATGCAAAATCTCGGACTTGGGATTTTATTTTACAGTAACGTAAGCAAAATTCCTCAAAGATAGTACAGAAGGTCGCACCCTTGAATTCTCGTGACTCGAATAGAAGGCCTTTATGCTTACCGCATTCGCACTCGGTGTCGAGAGTGGACTCTCTAGCCTGTTCACTTGTATGGTGAGCTAGGGTAGATCGAAAATCGGCTGCAGGAGTAGACTCCTTGGCCTCCCGTAAGATCACCCTTGATCCTTCTCGCTCGCCAGTGACCCCCCCTCCCCAATGCCAGTTTCGGCACCAGCATTCAGCCTTCTTGATTTTTCGAAGTTGCGTAATCCCTCTCGCGATGCTTGCTCTGTAAAGATGGTTGCACGCTACAGGGGCAATGCTTAGATCGCTTACAGGCTTACAGGTATCAGCGGATCCCTTTTAAGTTGCGACATTAATGAATTCCGAAAACCATTCAAATTTTCGGCCAATCAAAAGTTGGAAGCAAAATCACTGAGTTGAAAACAGAAGATAGTGAAACAAAAACTATCCAAACTCGCGTTGAGGGAAGTCCTATAAAAATGAGAAAATTTAGTGATTCTGCCTCGTTTGCCAGTAGTCTTCGGAGAAAATACCTCGGTAAGGATAATTCGTTTACTTTAAACTTGTTGAATCCAGTTATTTTTCCTTTTGGATTTTCCTGTACTTCCTGTCCTGTTGTTTTCTGTGTTCCAATGGATCTTCTTTAATCAACGCTTATTTGTTGAGAGGATTGTTCTATAATGCCATTGGAGGATAAATTCCTATTTAATAAATCCTATTCCTATTTTTTATGTTAACTATGGAGGCTTAGCTGATCTGCGCGCTTAGCGCGCCAACTCTCCATTTTGTCATTGAATTATAGTTAGATAATTGGTATAATTGAGAAAAAATACAAATAATGATTCGAATTATTAGAAATCTTTCTACATAATCTCGATTTTTGGAAGGACGCTAGGCTAAATCGCTTTATTTCAACACCATTAAATAAATAAAAAAATTAGAAGTTTGATGATATTAAAAGGAAAAGACTTCTAAAAATTTCCACAGAAGACTGGAAAGAGGAAGGGGGTCAGCAGTACTAGCCAATGAAAAGGAAAATTGAAGACTAAAGACTTTAATCCGATTCTTATTATTTCCATTCGCTTCCTTTCTAATAAGTAATATTGACTTTAAATTTGATTGATTTTTTCAAAAATTAAAAACCACTTCCAAATGAATCATAGAATGAGAATTTTGAGAATATTGAAAAGAGAAAAACTTCTAAAAATTTCCACAAAAAACTCGAAAGAGGAGAGGCATCCGTACTACAAGTCAATGAAAAGGAAAATTATAGACAAAATCTTTAATTTGATTATTATTTTTGTTATCTACTTGCTTTCCAATAGGAGATTTTAATTTTAAATTTAATTGATTTTTTAAAAATTGAAAACCACATTCAAGTAAAGCATAGACATGAGAATTTTGAAGATATGAAAAGAAAAATTCTTCTAAAAATTCCCACGAGAGCCTGGAAAGAGGAGAGAAATCCGTATTGCAAGTCAATGAAAAGGAAAATTAAGGACTAAGGACTTTAATTAATTAATTATTTTTGTTATTTACTTATTTTTCTAAAGTGATCTCAATCTTTAATTCAACTTAATTTTTTTCAGATTAAAAGCCACTTTTATATAAATCACAGAATGAGAATTTTGAAGATATTAAAAGGAAGCCTTCTCGAAATTTCCACAAAAGACTGGAAAGCGAAAGGTGATTAGTAGTACATGTCAACGTAAAGGATAATTGAAGGCTAAAGACTTTTATCCTTTTTTAAGTTAATTAAAATTTTTAATTTAATTATCTTTATTTGGATTGAAAGTCACTTTCAAATGAATCATAGAATAACAATTTTGGAGATATTAAACGAAAAAGGCCCCTCAAACTTCCCACAAAAATATTGGGAAGTGCAAGGCTATCAGTAGGGCATGTCAATGAAAAGGAGATTTGGGCGGGTGATCCTAGAAGGTTACACGTAAAAATCTGATGGCTTGCGCGGTAGAGGGTATAGAGGCTATCGAACAATTCGTGGGAGTTTCTAGAGGCCCTCGTAGGGAGCTTAGGAGGCCATTATAGGAGGCTCCGGGGGGCCACGTAAAAAGCTCTAAAGGTCCTCATGAGAGGCTCTAGAAGCCCTCGTGAGTGGCTCTGGAGGCCCTCTGGAGAGGCTACGGAGACTCTCGTGAGAGGCTTTGAGGACTTCGTGAGAGGCTCTGGAGACACTCGCGAGAGGCTCCGGAAACCCTAGTGAGAGGATCTGGAGGCCCTCGTAGGGAGCTCAGAAGGCTCTTGTGGTAGGCTCTGGAAGCCCTCATGAGAGGCTCTAGAAGGCCCTCGTGAGAGATTTTAGAGGCCTGCGTAGGGAGCTCAGGAGGCCCTTGTGAGAGGCTCGGGAGACTCTCGTGAGAGGCTCTGGTGACTCTCATGAGAAGCTTTGAGGCCCTAGTGAGAGGCTCTGGAAACCCTCATCAGGGGCTCTGGAGGCCCTCGTGGATTGTTCTATATGGAGACATTTTTGGGAGGCTCTGGAGGCCCTGATGAGAGGCTGTAGAGGCTCTCGTGAGAGATTCTGGAGGCCTTCTCGAGAAGCTCTGAGGGCCCTCGGGAGATGCTCTGGAGGCCCTTGTAGGGAGCTTAGAAGGCCTTCATAGGGAACGCAGGAGGCCCTTATGAGAGGCTCTGGAGGTCCTCATGAGAGGCTCTAGAGACTCTCATGAGAAGCTCTGAAGTACTCGTGACAGGCTCTGGAAATCCTCGTGAGAGGCTCTGGAGGCCCTCGTGATGAGCTCAGGAGGCCCTGATAAGAGGATCTAGAGGCCCTCATGAGAGATTCTGGAGGCCTTCATGAGAAGCTCTGGAGGCCCTCGTAGAGAGCTCTGAAGGCATTCGTGGGAGGCTCTGGAGACTTTCGTGAAAAGCTCTAAGGTACTTGTGACAGGCTCTGGAAATCTTTGTAAGAGGCTCTGGAGACCCTCGTGGGGAGCTTAGGAGGCTCTGATAAGAGGCTATAAAGGCCCTCGTGAGAGATCCTGGAGGCCTTCGTGAGAAGCTCTGGAGGCTCTCGTAGAGAGCTCAGAAGGCCTTTGTGGGAGGCTCTGGAGGACCTCGTGAGAGGCTCTTAAGACTCTCGTAAGAAGCTCTGAGGCCCTCATGTGAGGCTCTAAGGCCCTCGTGTGAGTGTCTAGAGACCCTCGTGAGGCTCAGAAGGCCTTCGTAGGGAGCTTAGGAGGCCCTTGTGGGAGGCTCTGAAAGGCCCTGATGAGAGGCTGTAGAGGCCCACGTGAGATATTCTGGAGGCCTTCTCGAAAAGCTCTGGGGGCCCTCGCAAGAAGCTCAGGAGGCCTCCGTAGGGAGCTCAAGAGGACCTTGTGGGAGGCTCTGGAGGGCTCATGAGAGGCTCTGGAGACTCTCATGAGAAGCTCTGAGGCCCTCGTGAGAGGCTCTGGAGATACTCAAGAGAGGCTCTGGAAATACTCAAGAGAGACTCTGGGGGCCCTTAAGGTGAGCTTAGGAGGCCCTGATGAAAGGTTATAAAGGCCCTCGTGAGAGATTCTGGAGATCTTCGTGAGAGGCTTTGGAGACTCTCATGAGAGGCTCTAAGCCCCTCGTGTGAGGCTCTTAGGCTCTCGGGGAGTCTCTCGAGACCCTTGTAAGAGGCTCTAGAGTCACTCGTAGGGAGATCAGGAGGCCCTTGTCGGAGGCTTTGGAGGCCGTCATGAGAGACTCTAGAGGCCCCCATAAGAAATTCTGGAGGCCTTCGTGAGAAGCTCTGGAGGCCTTCGTGAGAGGCTTTCGAAGTCCTAATAAGAAGCTCTGGAAAGCCTCGTAAGAGCTGTTTGACCAATTTTCCAAAAAATTTTATTGTTTCATTTCTTCAATTCAGAAAAATTCCGGAAATACCGAATAATAGAGCCTAGCCCTAGGTTAGTATTTAACAAATTAATAATTTTCTGATGTTATTACACTGACTCACTGATGAATTTGTTATTACTTCTCATGTAGTTTTGATAATCTATTTTTATTGTTAATTTAATTAATTTGTGAATTATACTGAACCTTTTTTATATAATAGGGAAAATAGGAAAAACAGATTTATCAGGAATTGCAATTTATCTCATGTATAATATTCAATATTGATGTCATAATTCTTGTGGATCAGAAATTCTATACCACTAGATATAATTGAATCCACAGACCGACATCAACAGCTGAGGTGGAATCCATTCTCCTGCAAAGACGATAATCGACGGTCGACCAAATTGATAGTTTACGGTCAACATCGTGGTTGAATATCATGAACTTGAATATCTGAAGTGGCTAAAGCTAATAGAGTGAATTTCAAGTTTATCGATCTTGTGTACGTAAAATGTCAAGGAAATAGAGGATAAATTTAAATACATCAATTTTCATCTTTTCTATTTAGCTTTTCTGGTATTAGAGTAGCATTTCTGTAATGAGCAATAATGTGCATTCTATAATAAATCTATAATATTAAAATAAGGAAAACATAAAGTTAAACCTGGTTAGGCAATGAACCCCAAGTTTATTGACTCCGAGCCTTCTTATTTCTATTGCTTCTTTTATTTTTACTTTTCACTTTCAACTTTCTTTTGAAGTATAACCTCTATTGAGACACATGAATGAATACGTTTTGAATGCTTTCAGTTTTTATTTAATTTTGGTGTATTAGTTTCTTTTCTAATCCCATGATGGGACTTCTGTCAACACTTCCTTATTATTCAAAGACATTTTTATTGGGTTGCCTAAAATTGAAATTCGGAAAGAAATTAGCGATGTATAAACATATATATGTATGTATATGTATGTATTATGCCCTTATCACTAACGTATTTTTAATTTTTCCCTAATCTTTTATACTAGTCAAATTATTTCAATTTTCTAGCAGTAATTGCAAAAAAAACAATGAAATGACTCGTAAATACATACGTTCTCTTACAGAATCATACATTTTCAGCTTTCAATGAATTTTAGATTCATTTCTAATTTTCAAGAAAATTCTTACTTAAATTCAATGAATGATCTAACTTTCCCAGGCAAATGTTCCAAATATTAACATTTTGATCGATTCTCATTTCAAGCGCTTTTACACTCGGAAACAAGAAAATATAAATATTCGAATTTTTTTACTGCTTCACAATATAAAAGCAACTAATACACTTTTGTTCAAAAAATGATTAGTAAGGTGAAAGATTGAAAAAAGTTTTGAGACTTTCGAAGTCGTCCAATTTACAGTCAATCAAATTCGAAAACATAACGAGTTGAGAAATAAATTTGAAACCTTTGAAATTTGAAAATCAGCCAACTTTTAAATTTTTTTATAATTCACAATTAATCTCAAATTCAAAGAATGTAGTGTTGAAGTAAATACTAACTCAAATCTTATTAAGAATATTATACTTAAAGACTGTCCATATTACGAAAGCTATTTGAATTTAAAATGTGTAAAATTGTTTTAAATCTCATTAGAAATGGAAATACCGTTTTAATTTTTAGATCTAAGTGGGTTATAATTTTCAATAACTCGCGTGCAAAGCCCTATTTAGCCCTCTTTGAAATTCTGACTCCAATCAGGAGTTCATGCGGACAATCCATAGGGAAACCCCACGAGGGCCCCCGCAGGGTTCCCTGCTAGTTTTTCCCATGCTTCAATTTATGAAAATCAAACGAGTTTTTTGTGTAACGAAATATCTTTTGTGTCAAATAGTAACAATATCTCATCCAGATGTGCAGTTATTGAAAGTGAAGATAGTTCCAACAAATTTTGATGGGCATGCAGAGTTTCTACCTGAAGAAAGTTTGAAACATTGTGGTAAGTTCCTCAAAAGGAAAGACGCAAGTCTGACAATATGCTGGTCATAAGTTCAAGTCCCGGTCGAGACGCTCATTTTCTTTATTTTCAAATATTTTACACATATTAACATTACATATTAATTCCTTGAAATATGATCAAAAATAATGAGATATTTATTGAAGGTTATTTTAAAAATGAAAGATTTACCGTCAGGGCAACTGCGAGGGACCCACGAGGGCCCTTATGGATTAGCATATCGTTTCCATATGACCCTTGGGGGCCCTGCATGACCTGAGCACAAGCTACTCCATTCTCCCACACGGGCAATATAATTTAATATAAAATTAAACAATTTAAAAAATTTATTTTTCTTTGAATATGACAGTTTTGAAATTGCAAATTTCTCTCCAGATTTTGGTGAAATTAGAACTTTTTCAACTAGAATACTTCTGAACTTGACCGCGTGTCATTTTGTGGACTGTTAAATTCAGACCCATCGGAGTTAGATTTTTTTAAAAGTTTGAATCTGGTTTGAACTATATAAATTCCAGGGCTTCTTTTAAATTTCGAAGCTACCAAATTTACGTGTATAAAATTAAACGCTAGACCAATTTATTCTAAACTTGATATTGAGGTGAAATTACAGAGTTGATTTCTTGGACTTAACAAAGACGTTCAGTTTGCCATAATAATTGTCAGTCTGTCATCAGAAGACACGGTATTGCAATTGTAGCAGTTAATACGATTGCATGGAAAGCAACCCATCATCAGCACCTGATTCTCATGTTGCGTTGGCGAAACAGACATCGCGTGTTGACAAGTAAATTCGAACAATCCATAGCATTTTAATACAACTTTGAAAATAGATAGACATATAATTTCTCCGATTGAAAAATGCGAATTCATTTTTTGACTAATACTCACAGCTCATTTAAGAATTTATGATAGATATTGAATGAAAAATTTAGGTATTAAGTGAAAAATGGGTGTAGATCCGAAAATGTTGTACCTCGATTTTTTCTAAACTACGTATACTAACGTATTTTGATGCGCTGATTATGAATGTGATAATGTAAATTAGCGCAAAGATGACTTTAATGGCAAAAACCACAAAGAAACTCATAAAATCATGGTTTTTTCATTTATTTCCGTAAATAATGGCAACTTCGAAAAATATTTCTGAAAAAAGTTGTAAATCTTATTGAAATGCACACTTTATGTTGTATTAATTTTTACTGTGAAGTTGATAGTTTTCCAGATAATGATATACGAGTATAAAGTTAAGGAGTTGTAACAAGGTGGGGTACGATAGGGGTTGGGTCTCTCTTCAGCGTTCGCGCTTCCGGGTGTGTCTTCATTATTCTTGAGCATTTTTGAGGCCATTCTACAGTGAGCAATGTCACAAAAACAATTTATGTCACACCGCGATCCCTTTCCAATGTTTCTTGGGCGTCGGGAAGGCATCCCTGTGACTGGTGACTGAAATATTCGAAGTCACACCCCTAAGCATTTCCAGTGTTTCACGAGGGGCGAGAAGGAAACCTTGTGACTAGTCACAGAAAATATCCAAGTCACACCACTACCCCTTTCCAATGTTTTGTGAGCGGGCGGGAAGGCAACCCAGTGACTGGTCACAGAAATAGTTGAGGTCACACCCTTACCCTTTTTCAGTGTCTTGTGGGCGGACGGAAGGGCAACACAGATACTGGTCACAGAAATAGTTTAGGTCATGCGGCTACCCCTTTCCAATGTCTCGTGGGGGCGGGAAGGCTTTCCAGTGACTGGTGACAGAAATGCTTGTAATCACACCCCTAAACTTCTCCAGTGTTTTTCGAGGCGGTAAGGTACCCTTGTGACTGGTCACAGAAACAATTAAATCACAGAAATTATTGAATGTCACTTCGCTATGTCCAATATCTGCCGGCGGGCGGGAAGGCAACCCAATGACTGGTCACATAAATATTTTAGGTCACACCGCTTCCCCTTCCCAATGGGAGATAATGCACCCTCGTGACTGGTCACAGAAACAGTTGAAGTCACGCCGCTATCCCTTTCTAATGTCTTGTGGGGGCGGCAAGGCACACCTGTGACTAGTGACAGAAATTATTCAAGTCACTCCGCTACCTCTCACTAATGTTTCGTGGGGGCGGAAAGGCATCCCTGTGACTGGTGACTGAAATACTTGAAGTCATATCCCTAATCATTCCCAGTTTTTTCGTAGGGTGAGAATGCAACCCAGTGACTGGTCATAGAAATATTTGAGGTCAGATGGCTTCCCCTTTTTCAATGTCTCATGGGGGAGAGGCACCCCTGTGACTGGTCACAGAAATACTTGTAGTCACACCCCTATTCTTTTCCGGTGTTTTTCAAGGGGCGAGAAGGCACCCATGTTGTAGGTCACAGAAATACATTGAGAAATATGATATCTTTGTGATTGTCCATCTTCAACTTCGAATATCTCGAAAACTATTACGCGTAGAATAAAAATGGATACTGGCGAACATGTTTGCTCCTGCGAGGTCTACAATTTTCATTCAAATACTTTACGAAATTTTTGGTATTTACTGAGATAAATGCGAAAAATAATGTTTTTCATAAAGGTTTTATGATTTTCATCTTAAAGATTGAATTTGCGCCAATTTTCACTATAAGTATAGACAATTTCAAAATAATCGCTCGTCTGACCATTTCGAAAATTTATCCGAAAAAATGAGTAAATATAACAATAAAAATTCAGGCTTTGAAGATCCTTCGCAATAAACTGTTTTTAAGGTAATATTCTAGAAACATTTTCAAGAAACTGTAACTTGAGGAGAGCACAAAGCAGGTGTGCAAACTTGCGCTAGAGTAGAGAACTTCTATGTTGAGTCCTTCGAAATTACTTCCGAACAAGAAGAGAACAAGCTAAAGTACTTTCAAATTTAAATTACAATCCCAATCTTTGTCTCCTCGTCAAAAACATATCATTGTAAGAGGTTGCATTAGTTTCTAAAGTAACGTAAATGTCATTTAGAGGAGGAGGAATTGCTTGTGCAAAATAACAGTGAATTGATAAGTGAAATATAGGCATTGTATGTATTTCTTATTACCATTAAATGCAAATGGGCTCCGGCTTGTTTATTTTATCAAATAAGCGGATTTCGAAACATATTTATCGATGAGGCACTACTACGGAATCAAGCTCTATGGAAACTGGAATGAATTACAGTATACTAGAAAAAGAATTTCATTTGCTAATTAGCAGAATGAATATCGGTAATGTAAACCAAACTCGCTCTCAATGTTTATCAATTTGAAATGCAAATAGCTGTGTTTCAATGATTTTCTGCATCAGGTAACTTTGAATCTGCCGATTAATCATTATGCTGAATTATTTACTTGCTGGCGGCTTGTAAACGGTTCAAAAATACATATAAATTAGGATTGCGATCAATACATTTTTTTTCCTGTGAAGTGTTTTTAGAGCGGAAATCAAAGGGTTGATTCACATGAAACTGATGACTTATTTTAGCTTTCAGTTAAACTATTTTTGATGAAAAATATACGATATTATAGAGGTAGTTACCTTTTATTATTGGATATTTAAAAACGAAAAGAAAGAATCTCGTAGCTTTGAATAGGATAAAAAATGGCAACCTCCAGGTACAGATTTCGTTACAATTTCCATACAATTTGTTCCCTTTCAATTCACATATATTTATTTAAAGTTTCGAAACTGCTCATCAAAAAACGTAATTATTCATTTAAGAACATATTTTGTTGCTTCACACCATCTAGAAAAGTTGAAACGTTGATATGATCAGACTCCATGTTAGGTTAACAACCACCTTGTAAGTGTTAATGGTTTACCGCGTGTTCATCTCGAAATCTTGCAGTAAGTTTCTGCCTTGTCGTGTCGTTCTTAGCGTAAGTCCTAAGCAATATTTTGTCCATTAGTTTGTGATGGGAACGCAAGTTCCAGTCTAAGCTTGAAACACGGAATCAGAGAGAATTTGTGGCACGCGATTCTCTGATCCATCTTGCGAGAGGCGTTACTGTTATCAAAGAATCTCGCGCAGAAACTAACAGGTTCAGCACGAGAACAGCATGTCCCATGTCAGGACCACGAGAAAAGGCTTTCGAAACATCCGCAAGGCACTCATAAACTAGAAACTTGAGTAACTCAAAACAACTTTGATATAGTGGAAACTCTCATATTTGAATAATTGAAAAATGAGTCTGAGAAAAAGAAGAGAATAGAAATATTGGAACGGGAGTAGACCTAAGAGGACGAAAAATTGATACAAGATTAACATGAATTTGAAGCAAATAGGAAATTATTTTGGAATTGTGTCAAGAAGTCGAAATTGAGAATGCTGATGGCAAAATGGTATGGGATTCGGACCAAGTGAAAGACTGTAAGAGTGATTTTTTCAAGAAACTGTACGGAGGTCAAGCTATGGAGCATAATAACTGTGACACAGAAAAGGATACGTCAGACAATCCCGCTGTAGGTAGTGCAAGAAGAATTCATATCGGCGAAACTATATCCGTAATATTAAGAAACAAAAGAATAGTAAGGCTGCTGGTGTGGATGGTGTCAACGCTGATATGCTTAAGAACGGGGGCGGATATTTGTTTGTGTAGGTGATGGAACTTATATGTGAACTGAGGACGGTGAAGTTCCAAATGTTTAGAGAAAGACCATTATCGTTCCACTCTACAAGGAGAAGGATGATAAAGGTGACATTACTAATTATAGAGCGATCAGTCTGCTGAAACTGAGGGCAAAATATTTACCATAATTCTTATCGGTAAGGTCACGGGAATATCTAAAGAAAGGATCTGGAAATCCAATATAGATTCATGCCAGGGAGATTATGTACGGATCAGATATCTAGCTTGAAACAGATCATAGAGAAAAGTTTGAGAGTAAAGAAAAAAGTTTTCTGTTTATTTGTTGATCTGAAAAATCTTTGTATAAGGCGAATAGAACTGAACTTCGGGAAGTCCTGAAAGAGCAATAAGTGATTGGTTGAATTATAAAAGCAAAAAAAACAAAACATAATTGTGGTGAAGCTAGTATAAAAGTGAATGGACAACTGAGCGATTGCGTTGATATTAAGCAGGGTGTTATACAAGGCTGCGTTATGTCCTCCTGGATGTTTAATATATACATGGACAAATGTCTAAGAATGGCTCTCTTAGGCGAAGAAGGTCTTGATCTCGGGACAGTGAAAGTGCGTGGACTGGCGTTTGCAGATGATAAGATTGTTACGGCAGAATCAGTCAATGATTTGTAGAGAATGGTGAGCAGACTCGATACCAGCATGAAGAGTATGGGTCTCAAGATTAATGTGAATGAAGCAAAAATGATTGTGTTTGAAAGAAGGGATGAGAAAACAGTATGTAACATTGCCTCAAAAAAAGAGAGGATAGAACAATACATCAAAAGAGTGAACCAAGTCAAGCTTTTGGATTTAATTTTTGACCAAAAATTAACTTGGAGACCCCACATCCTTAAACTAAAAGAAGAAAGAAAAAAAAAGAATCTCCATCCTAAAAATTCTTTCCCACAGAAATTGGGGCGTAAGCCAAAACATTCTACTTCTTACCTAAAAGGCCATCATTAGATGCAGAATCGATAACGAATCAATTATTTACAACTCAGCTAAACCTGGAACCCTTGCCCTGCTTGACCCTATCCATAACTTGGGTCTTAAAATCTGTTGCGGAGCCTTTCGTACTTGCCCTAATAAAAGCATTGGGAATGAAATAGATGCACCAACCATATATCAGCGGAGAACGGAACTTCCTCTAAATTATGCAGTCACAGTAGCTGCATATCCGGACAACACTACTCATGATCTTTTGTTCTCTAATCGAATAAATATCAAACCAGATCTACAATCCAAAAATATGAAACCGATTGGGAAATTGATACAAGATTATAAGACAGAAGCTCGGAACCAACTGCCAACTTTTCAGAAGAAAAAACTAAATTCAGATCCACCATGGACACTAAGAAGTCCAATGGTTGACCTCAGCCTGTCAAAAATGAAGGAAAACGATATTTCAGACAACCAATGGAATCAATTCTACATAAAAGTAGAAGACAAATACAACTACACAATTATCTTCACCGACGAATCTGAAACGGAAACAAGAGTTAGTTGCTCAATTTACTCATCTTCACGAGAACTCTCCTTCAGCGTCCCAAAACATTACAGCGCCTTTTCAGCTGAAATGTTCGCACCAATTAAAGCTTATGAATTTTGCTAAAAGTCAACGGGAAATAACTTCATAGTTTTTAGTGATCCTCTAGGCAGCCTCCGAGCAATTCAAAAAAGAAACTCATACGACAGCAGAGTTCTACAATGAATGTCTTCAAACCAATAAGAGAATAATAGCAATCTGGATTTCATCCCACACAAATATCAGAGGAAATGTACAAGCAGACTTATTAGCCAAATACGCTACATTCCTGCCAATCAAAGAAGAAAACTCTAAACTAGCGTTGGCTGACGCTAAAACCCTCGTCGAGCGAATATTCGCTCAGCATCAAAACATACCTCAAGGAATTAAAATAAGGACTTCCTAATCTCCAGAATGAATTTGGATCACCCGATATGGAAAACCCTCAATCGAAGAGAACAACCTGCCCTCACAAGACTTCGAGTCGGACACACCAAGAATACACATGAACACCTTATCGAAAAAACGGAACCCCTGTATTGTGATCAGTGCAATGTTCCAATCAACGTCAAACACACTATTATTGAGTGTACTAAATTAACTGATATCTAAACCAGATTGGAATTACTTAATCAACTTCAAGAAGTTCTTGGACAACCCACATAGTTTGAAAGGACAATCAAATATCTCAAAGAAGCGAACCTGCTTTCCCAAATTTAGCAAACCAAATAAGTGTAACATTATATTCCATTTTTTTTCTTTTAATGCCTTATAATTCAATAACTAATTTTATTTCTATCAGCAAAGTGTATTCTTTGTTAAAATGAATGGTCTTATCTCTCATCGTTAATGACCTTGATGTAGACGCGACGTTGAATGAACCTAAGAAAAATTAAAATTGAATTAAGCACATCCTACCAAAGTACGGAAGTTGAACGTTCAAAACTTGTTCGAAGTTCGTATAATATTTATTCGAATGTTATTTTAGCGCAGTAGGTAAAATACTATCAAAGAATAAAGAGAATGGCTGCTCGAGCGTATTGTTTGAAATCAATATCGCCATGCGAGAAAAGCTATCACTTCACTCTGCTACGATTGCAAGGTGGGTGGGAAAGTGAGGGGGAGTGGGAATGAGAAAATGGGGGAAAGTTAAGGGAGGCTAGTAAAGGGACCCGTGTAAAAATATTTTGTCTTGGATTTCGTCTTGATGATGAGCAATTAAGATATTTCCAAAACTTGTTCAAGACGTCTGGGAAGTCTGGCTTATGAGACGGAGCCAGACTTTATTTATTTCTTGAACCAGGAAAAAGGTTTCCATTGCCTAACTGCCCTGGCGGAAAGGGTCTTCCTTATACCGTCATAAAAGCTAATCTTGATTTACGTTTGAACAATTCTGCAAATTTATTATACAATATGCTTATTGAATGAATCCATTTTATTTCATTTAATGTTACTCCTACACTTGTTTGGCGAAAATTCCAAAAAAGTTGTCCGTTATTCCGTATTCCTTACAGTCTAGGAGATCCTTATAAAAAAACTACAATATTAATCGTTTTGAAGAAAATTTTAGATGACTACAGTCGTAAAGATCCACAAATTCTGTTTTTTTTTTAGTTTTAGATAGCTATTCTGAAAATTAAAAAAAAATATCATTTAAAAATTCAAGCCTAGATTATCTGGTCTCTTCTTTATTGACCTTTGGCCAAGACATAACAGAAATCTGCATGTCTTGAGACAAGTTTCGTTCGTCTTGCTGAATGCACCCCACTGAGAGCTATCACCGTAAGTCCAAGACAAAAATTTGATGTCTAGCAAGTCTGGCTTATGAGATTAAACCAGACTTCAATGTCTTGAAGACGAAACCAAGACGAAATATTTTCACATAGGGAGAAGTAAAGAATTTTAAATACTATATTAAATAGGCTGCGAAACCCTTTTTTGTAGGCATATGTCGCCCACATTTATCAATTTTTTCTCCGTGCAGTTGCGCAACAAAAAGAAAGAGTGACGAGTGTAAACTCGATGAAGTTGCGCCAACTCGAGAAAAATTGGAGCGAGTGACTGGTTCTATTATGACTGAAATTGTAAAAGACAGACAAATAACAAGTGGCTGGTGAACTTACGATTCACGTCGAGTACGAGTACCCTGGTTTGAGGCGGCACCAAGTTGGTATTGCTGGCTTGACAGATCAGCCTCGCTTGCAAGTGCTGTCGACCAACTGCGGGATACGACAAGTGGTTAGACGTCACATCCATGTCGTCTATGTAGTGATAGGATTCGTCTATCACCATGTTCTCGAGAAACCACGTGACCTTTGGGGGTGGTTTCCCGCCTCGAACTTCACAGATCAAATTCACGTTACTACCCTCGTTATAGGGTTGCTCGACTCTCGTGATGATTTCCATCGACGAACCATTGCGAATAGTTGGCCTCTCCGGTGTAACTGAAAGGAACAAGATAGGCTTGTCAAACTCATGTTCAAAACGATTAGTCCATTATCTTCACTATTCAAATCCACTTTGTAATTTGCAGCCTCAAGTTGCATCACCTTTGATCAACAGTCTTCTGCTAAATCGCTGGACTTCAGAAATGCTACCCAGGTAAAGAAGATGAGTATGGGATTGATCAATCGTTGACTTTCCAAAGTGTAAAAAGTGTATGGCAAATGAGACAATCCCATATTTCGAATATATTGAAATAGTATATCTAAAGTATACCTGAAGTATAGGTGGAGTATAGCTGAAGCACAGCTGAAGAATGGGATATACTTAATCTATGACTAGTTATAGCTAAAACATAGGCAATACTTCATTTGTACCTAAGTTTGGCTACAGTATTGGACACAGAATGGCATTAATTTGTTCGATAAGACGCCCTAGTAATGAGATAAAACAAAATGAATTCTGAATGACATCACGTCCAAAAAGTTAAAAAGTTCGCGATTTAAGTGATTTTGTCAGAAAAATGTGCCTTGTATATTCTTCGCGAGTGTAACTAAAGGGCGAGTTAATATAATCTTCAAGATTCGACAAAATTCGTGCTCTTTTTACCTCATCAAATCTACTTCCGTGTTCGAATTCAACTCTTCAGTTTTCAGCTTAATAGATCG